>BDUI01022721.1:12346-39033 GCA_002335545.1 Apodemus speciosus
AAGAAGAAGAAGAAGAAGAAGAAGAAGAAGAAGAACATGATTAACTATTGAGTGGGTGGGTGGACAACAGGAGTGTAACCCTTAGGGCCAGCAGAAGGAATCAAAACAGTAAACCTTGAGAGGTAGGAATCTTAGGGAGAACCCTCTAGAATGTAACATAGACATGTGGGCTGAGAGACTCTCAGGCCTCAGAGGGAGGAATCTTACATGTATTGCATTACAGGGGGAAGAGGGAACTTGTAGAGTCAAGTTACAGGAGGAGGACAGGGAATCCAATGAAGAGATGGAGTAGGCATCCCTTAGTAAAAATTCTGATCCAGAAATCTTCCTATTTAAAAGAACTGTACAGACAAAAATGGAGAAGATTGAAAGGAAAGGATGTCTTGTAAGTGGCCCAAATTGGGATCCAGTCAAGGGCAGGCTCCATGACCTGACACTATTACAGATGCCGTGGTGTGCTTACAGACAGAAACCTATTATTGTTGCCCTCCAGGAGGACCAAAAAGCAGGTTAAGAAGTCAGATGCAGATATTTACACCCAACCAATGTAAAGGAGCTAGGGATACCGGTGTTTGAATGATGGAAGGACTGGAAGAAGCTGAGGAGGAAGGTAACACCATAGGAAAACCAGCAGTTTCAAATGACCTGGACCCGTCATCTCTCAGACCCTGAGTCACCAACCACATAACATATATTAGCTTCTATGAAGCCCTTAACACATATACAGCAGAGGACTGCTTGCTCTATCCTAGATGAACAAAGATGCACCTAACTCTTGAGAACATGAGGCCTGAGAGAGTGAGTGTACATAGTCCAGTGGGATGTGGAAGGGGGGGGACATGCTGCTGGAGACCAAGGTTTAGGGTGGATAAATGGAAAGAGGAACTGTAGGAGCACAAAACAGGAAGGAGATGAGGGCTGGATAGGAAAAGAAGATTAAAGATACTTTTAAAGAGAGAGAGAGAGAAATAAGTTAAATTCACACTCAACATTTGTATCTCCTTCAGTCCTTTTGGAATATATGTGTAATGTCTTTAGTATATTGGCTTTTCCTTTGGCTTGTACCAACCACAGTAATGAGGGTCATTGTGCTATGTGGTTGTATATGAGAATAGTTTTCCCAAAACAGGATGGATTTCTTCTCTAAGTCCACACTGTGTAAGTGTGAATTAGGGTATGCCCATCGTTTCTAAAACATAAACATACAAGATGCCTTTTGCAATTTTCATGCCAACATTACAACAATCCTCCTTACATTTTTCCTAGTGCTGCCTATTTGCCTGTAAATATCATGATTTCACTTTTCTTAATGGATGAAAACAGTTATCGTGTAAATGTGACATGTTGTTACTGTTTGTCAGGTGATATACATCTAGACTGTTTCCAATTTCTAGTTATTATGAATAGAATAGAAATTTTTCAAATATAGAGATAATGTCTGGGTCAAATAGGTAGCCACAGGGGCACTGGCAATGGAGAGAACTAACTCAGAAGCTACCCTGCATGGTGATTTTCTCCACACCTATAACTATGAAGGTAGCTGACATTACACCATGGATCTACCATTTCCAGTTCAAGAAACTGGAAGCCATGGATGTTGCTGCCACATGGACTATCTCTGAAATTATGGGTCCATTTCATCAGGCCCCAGGTCCTTCCCCTCCCTGGCCTTCTACTTCTTTGAGAGTCTTGTGTTTTGTACTATGGGTAAGAGGATAGGGTAATCATCCAAATTCATGGCCCTCAGGACTGGACTTCTTAACTAAGGAATATACATACGGAAAAGGTTTTGGCTAGCATGGCTATGGACCATAATCCCATCGTACTGGCTGGTTTTGTGTGTCAACTTGACACAGGCTGGGGTTATCACAGAGAAAGGAGCTTCAGTTGGGGAAGTACTTCCATGAGATCCAACTATGGGCATTTTCTGAATTAGTGATCAAGGAAGTAGGGCCCCTTGTGGATGGTACCATCCCTGAGCTGGTAGTCTTTGGGTCTATAAGAAAGCAGACTGAGCATGCCAGGGGAAGCAAGCCAGTAAGGAAAATCCCTCCATGGCCTCTGAATCAGTTCCTGCATCCTGACCTGCTTGAGTTCCAGTCCTGACTTCCTTTGGTGATGAACAGCTGTGTGGAAGTGTAAGTTCAATAAACCCTTTCCTCCCCAACTTGCTTCTTGGTTGTGATGTTTGTGCAGGAATAGAAACCCTAAGACACCCATATTCAGCTTGACCTTTGCTCACTGATGTCTACTTTAAATGTCTAATTATATTGGAAAAAGGAAAGATGTGAGAGGTTTGTTTTGGTTGTTTATTTTTGTTTTGGGGTTTTTTTTGTTTTGTTTTTAGATAGGAATACAGAGTTAACAGTTCTTTGCAAGCCCTGTAGTTGCACCCAGAAACAGAGGGGCCATTGCAAAAACTTCTGTTGTAAAATAAAGGCTTCCTAAAAATAAACAGAAGACTATATAGAAAGCCCCTTCCCAGAAATTCACCATAGAAAAATATAAACCAATGGTTATAAAATGAAAACTTCTAGAAATTTTTATTTAAAAAATTGCCTTTGGATAACAAGAAAAATGGGGAATCAAGACTCTTTTCCACAGCATAAGATCCTGGGGGTAGAGTTGAGCATTATCAGCCAGATATGTGCCAAGAATCCTTAGATACTCATCCCCTCCCTAAACAAACGGTCTCTCAGTCTACTAACCTACAAAACTCATTGTGACTAGAACAGCCCAAATTAACAATAGAAGACTTATAAAAAGATGGCACTAGTCTAATATCCAAAACCATTAACCTACACACTTCTCCTTACCGTGATGCCTACTATTCTGCCTTATGTCTTAACTAATCTGGACAGCATCCATATTACTGAGAAGACTTGGTGGGCATGTAACACTGGTTTGACTAATTATGCCTGTTCTGATGCTTTCCAAACTAAGTAGACATGTTAAGCAAGACTTAGAACTATTGAAACTATACTTAAATTTCTTTCTAGAAATAGTACTGCAAATTTGGAGAGGCTAATACTTACTTCTCACAAGGTAATGGGGACTATGTATGGCTTTTAAAGAAACGTGTTTATTCTGTGCTAAGTCATCAGGGGTAAAAATAAACAAACAAACAAGAATTCAAAGGAGAAAAAAACAGACATTAATTAAAAACTAGTACCAGTCTCTGTTCTTTTAGCTAATCATTTCAGTAAAAGTATAAATTCAGTAAAAGGAATGGTCCTAAGGACCAACCACACTTCTTTCAAACAGAATGAGTTTGTGATTTGGCTCATTCTCTAAGACCAGTGGGAATGTCACGGTTCCCAAAACCTTAGTAGACCCCCAGACCTTAGCACATTTGACTGCAAAATGGAAGTAACATGCAGGTTATAAGAGTCAGCACATAGCCAGCACACAAATGAAAACAAAGATCTGGTCTATCAAAGTCCCTAGAACTGAGAAAGTCTCTAAATGAGTTAGCCTTGGGTTTTGATTTCTGTAATTCCACTTCTGAGCAGCTGTTCTTGTCAACTGAAGCATATCACTCCAGAACATGTTTTGTGTGCTTAAATATACTCTCAGAGGTTAAAAGCACTGACCGGTCTTCCAGAGGTCCTGAATTCAAATCCCAGCAACCACATGGTGGCTCACAACCATCTGTAATGGGACCTGTCATCCTCTCCTGGAGTGTGTCAAGACAGATACAGTGTACTTAAATATAATAATTAATAAATCTTTAAATAAAAAGTTCCTGGGTGGCTCTGCCAGAGCCTTGCAAATACAGAGGCATATGCTCACAGTCAACCATTAGACTGAGTGTGAGGTACCCAATGGAAGAGTTAAAAAAGGATTAAGGGAGCTGAAGGGGTTTGCAATCTCATAGGAAGAACATCAATATCAACCAATCAGACACTCCAGAGCTCCCAGGTACTAAGCCATCAACCAAGTAGAACACATTGCTCCAGCTGCATTTGTAGCAGAGGATTGCCTTGTCAAGCATCAATGAGAGGAGAGATCCTTGGTCCAATGAAGGCTTGATAGATGCCCCAGGATAGGGGAATAGAGGGTGGGGAGGAGCGGGTTGGATGGGTGGAAGAACACCCTCATAAAATCAGTGGGAGGGAGATGGGATAGGGTTTCTCTGTGATGCGGAAAACCAGAAAAGGGGATAACATTACAAATGTAAACAAAGAATATATTCAATTAAAAAATAATGTCATAATTTTCCAGTGAAAACTGGTCCATAAATTTTTAAATAAGCATTGTGAGCCCTCTCCTCCACCCCCTCCCCCACAATAGTCCACACTAAGTAAGGCTCAGAGCAACACTGGGATCCTTAACACCCAATGTAGTTGCTGGCATCAAGGAAGGGATTTTCATTAGCCTAAAAGTGTGTCTCAGTGGTCTTCTCTGGCGAATACCCCACAACAGAAATGCCTATCTGAATACAACTCAATTTGTCCATAAATTAATGCTGAATAGAACTTCATACAAGTATTTTAGTTTATGGGAAGCTAAACAAATAGTCATCTAGGTGAAGGAGAAGCCCAAAGACTATGAGAGTTTCTCTGACACTTATTTTTTAAACAGATGATAAATATCCAGAATATGTAAAGAACTATTATAAAGAACAACAAAAGGCCCAAATGACACATTAAAAAAAGCTGGGCCTACAAATTTGAAGGATAGCCAGGAGCTTTGTACAGAGGAAAGTTAAGACAAATGCAGTAATTATAAACTCAAAAAAATTGAGTCTGGAACAGAAATGTCAGTGATGAAAAAATGTCTAGGAATAACTCAAAAAATGTTCATTGTCCCCAGTAATTAGGAAAATATACATCAAAAAATAAAGATTCCATCTAACTGAGTCCAGTTAAAATGGCAAAGATCACGAAAACTACCAACAATGGAGTGCAGGGGTAGGAGATGTGAAGTAAAGAGAATCCCAACAACTTGTTGGGATTGCAGACTGGTGAGGTCATTCTAGAAACCAGCCTGGATAATTCTGAAAGTTAAAAATATCTACCAGATGACTCAGCTACACCACCTCTTGGGTTGTGCACAAAGGACTTGATTTACTTCACCTCAGATACAAGAGTTAAGAAATGGAAACAACCCGTATATTCTACAAGTGACAAATGTGTAGTGGAAATACGATACCGATACACTTAATGATCATTTCAAACTAAAGTCCAACATTTGCTTGGACAAAGCAATTGTTTTTCATTGCCTCAAAATATGCAACTAAATGAATGAATGTAATAAATTACATGGACCTCAAAAGAAAAATTACAGCCGGGCGGTGGTGCCGCACGCCTTTAATCCCAGCACTTGGGAGGCAGAGGCAGGCAAATTTCTGAGTTCGAGGCCAGCCTGATCTACAAAGTGAGTTCCAGGAAAGCCAGGGCTATACAGAGAAACCCTGTCTCGAAAAAACCAAAAAAGAAAGAAAGAAAGAAAGAAAGAAAGAAAGAAAGAAAGAAAGAAAGAAAGAAAGAAAGAAAGAAAAAGAAAAATTACATAAGAATCTCAATTGATGCAGAAAATGCCTTTGACAAAATATAAAATGACTTCATGGTAAAAGGTCTATGGAATGGTGGAATAGAGGGAGCACACACAAATATATCAAAGCTGTATGTGATAAAACCCTTCACTGACATCCTAAATGTCAAAAAACTTGAAGCAATCCCATTTAAGTCATGAGGACTTGACTTGATAGTGAAGATCTGTTATGACCACTTTTCAATGCTATATCCAGGAGCTTGATAGGGGGAGAACATATGAAAGGAAGAATCACTCTGTTCCTCCAGCCACCTTGTCTGCCAAGTCCTGATATTGGGTTCCCAAGCTACTGACTTCTTAAGCAAAGTTAGGAATCCATTTAGAACTATCTGGAAGTCTCTCTCATCTCCCAGCCAAAACCCTACCCTCATCCCAACCAGCAGGTTGACTAAGTATACTAGGCTCACATTCCTTACTTCAAAGTCTCCAAGTCTCTCTCAATTTGCAGCTTTTTGTTTCTTCTATGGACAACCTCTGGCCTGTGGCTAGTACTAAGCACACATGCAATTCAGAGCTCTCTGTAGTGAATAAAGTGGACCATGAGCATCTCCCACAAGGCCAAAGACAGTCTCAGGTGTCATACCAGGTTACTTGTACCACATACCCACCCTTGTGTTCAAGGTCCCTCTACTGCAAAATGCCCAGACATCCTCACAGGAAATTGTGGTAGTATATTATCCATTCTCTCCAGCGTCCTCAGATCAGTGACAAGAGTTCATACTGCATACATATGAGAGAATGGGTTTTGTCACCAGGATGCATGCAACCATATCAACAAACTGAAGACAACCACCACACTGATATCACCACACAACACCACCACCATACACCACACACCACTCACTACACAAATACACACAAACCCACCACCACAACCACCACAACCATCACCACCACCACCACCACCACTACCCCACCACACCACAGACATGTACACGCACACACACACAAACACACACAGAGAGAGGTGGGAGGGAGGGAGAAACACACAATAAATACATGGAGATTTTCTCTTATTCTTTTCTCTTCTTCTCTTTCTCCTTCTCCTCCTCCTCTTCCTTCTCCTTCTCCTCCTCCTCCTCCTCCTCCTCCTCCTCTTCTTCTTCTTCTTCTTTTTCTTCTTCTTCTTCTTCCCTCTGTCTCTTTCTCTCACATCTTGATCTCTGTCTCTCCCTAATTCAACTACTAGCTTCCTCTGCACTCCATCTGTGGTCTTCCATACATGTAGTCCTAATCATTGTATCCAAGGAAGAACTGACTACCTATCTATTTAACAGAGAATTTACCATATGCACCCAGGGTAAATCTTTCTGGACCCACAGGAATCCTTCCTTCCCTTGAGTATGAAGCCTCCAGAACTATGCCACCACACTGCCCAAAGTTTCTTGGTTGAACCTAGAAGACCCACCCTATCTCTTGGAGGGAGCACCATCATTGCTTTTCTACACTTCCTCTTTAACAGAGCTCTTTGGATTGGACTTAATCTTAGTACACAGAGGTGTCATCCAGCCAAATTCCAAGGAGGTGCTATTCCAGAATGCATCCATTCTATAATTTGATTCATTTGCTAGACTAAGCCATGTGCATATACACAGATCCCAGAACAAGTATAAAACTTTTGTTCACCTTGGCTGATTCTGAGGGATCGGAGCATATTTGGCTTTAGCTACAAAACAGCCTGTCCTTCCCTATGTCTACTTTGAGATGTCTACCCTAAATACTACACTCTGTTCTCTCTTTAGCCTTATTCCAGTACAGCTGGCACAGAAGTGATACTAGACATATGCACATATGCAAACATATGCACATGTACATGTAAAATGTGCACAGAAACACATGTGCACAATTCTATGCCTATCAAGATTATAGTATGTGGGACTGGACCATGATAGGTAGCCTGGTTCCCATTTGAGCCAAGGCTCAAAACCCGGAGATGCTGAATGGATCGTTAAGAGTTTCTCCTGTTCCCAGGCACCAGGCCCCATGTCACTAGCCACAGCCCCCCATAGATTTGTGGCCATCTGTCATGTAAGGGCAATGCCCAAAATACCTCCACATGCAAAAAAATGTAAATTATAGTTACATAGGCTTAAGACAGATCTCCATTTTAATGAGGTAGCAAAAGACCTAAAGGGCTTAGCCAATAAGCTTTCCTTCTGAGACACTCCTTTCTGAAAAAGTTATATACTCTTAGGTCCACCATGAAAAGGGAAGTATGGTTTTACTCATCCAATTTCTGCCATGATAATAAATGCCTTAAAACCATGGACTGACTCTTTACATTGGGATCTGCCATGAAGAGCCATGGAGAAGGCCTTCTCCTATAGAGCTGCCATCTAATCTCCTGTAGAATGTGTCTCTGCTCTCCCAGCCACAACCAAACCCAAGCCCAAGCCAACCATGCTCAAGTTAAGGACTACCCTCTGTAGGACCAGCTAGAACTCTCCTGCCACCAGTCTGGGCTAGATACAACCTGTGGGCTCCCATTCTTTTCTCAGTTCTTTCCCTGGCTCTAGCAGTATCTGGATGTCCAAGAACCTGAGAACAAGATGACCCTGGCCTCATCACGGGCCCTGGGACCCTGGAGCCAGCTCCAGCTGTCTCACCCTCCGACTGTGCTTCCCACCCCTGCAGCTGTGTCTGGGGCCTTCCCCCAGCCCAACACATGCCTGGAAATAGCATGTGGTAAGAGGAGTTAACTCCTATATCCTGTACCACCTCTTGGCAGTGCCCTATGGTAGTGAGGACACAGGACCTACAACCCTTCAATAGCGGAGGAGCCTCAGAATCAAATCCAATTACAGAAGAACTGATACCCTTTCTAGGATATAAGTGTACCAGACACACAGAGCACATACAGAGAAACAAAACTGCTAAAGGGTGAGAGAGAGTGTAGTTGGTACAGTGCATGTACACAGAGCCTTTGGTTTGATAATCAGTAGCCTGTAAACTAAGCATGATAGCATAAGCCTGTATTTCCAGCAATTAACAGATGTCAGCAAGAGGTTTAGAATTTCAAAATCATCTTTACCTACAAAGTGAGTGTGAGGCCTACTTACAAAAACAGGAGACATATCATGCTAGCAACTTTGAAGCACACTTGAAGCTCTAGAACTAAAAAAGAAAATATGGCATCCCAAAGTAAACGCTGAGCTGAAATAAATGAAATAGAAAGGGAACAATACAAAAAAATCCATGAAACAAAGTTTTGGTCTGACAAGAGGTGGGGGGGCAAGAGAGGAGAGAAGAGAGAAGAACATGAGAGCAACCAGAAGTCACTAGCACCAAGAGAACATGCAGAACCAGGAGAATGAGCAGCCAAAATGGTGGAGTTCTACAGGAATCTGGGAAATTAAGTAAGGGAATCAGATGCCCAGACCTTGGGCTAGAATCAATGTGGCACTTCCCCAGATAGATGGGAATCAATTCCCCCTAAAGATCCACCTGTATCATTCTTGGTCATATGGTCAAAGCATGCTTCATCCTATTACAAGGGCACTTGCACAACCATGGTAATTGCAGCTGTACTCATAAGAGCCAGCAATAGGAAACAACCTTCATGCACCTTAAATGAAGAATGGGTGGAAATTTTTGGTGCATTTATACAATGTAGCAATACTTGGCTGTTTTAAAAAAAATGACATCATGAAATTTACCAAAAAAAAATGGATGGAAGTAGAAATGAAAATCATGCCAAATGAAGTATTCTAGTCCCAGAAAGACACATATGTTATGTATTCATTTATATGTTGACATTCACTGTGCAGAGTTGTTTTTTGTCAGCTTGTCCCAAGCTAAAACTATCTGAGAGCAGGGAACCACAATTGAGAAAATGCCTCCTTAAGATTGGACTGTGCAGGCAAGACATCAGAGCCTTTACTTACTTAATGATTGGTGGTGAAAGGTCATGTTTGCTATTTTTCTCTATCACTGGGTTTATGATCATGAGTTCTCTATGAGGAAACAAGACATGAGGAGCTAGCCACTAAGGAGCACCCATCCATAATCTCTGCATCAGCTCCTGCCTAAGGTTTTTGGCAAATTTCCATTCCTATCTATCTGTCTTCAGTGATGAACAGCAATGAAGGAAGTGTAAGCTAAATAAGTCCAGCCCTCCCAAACTTGCTCTTTGGTAATAGTATTTTGAGACAGCAGCAGAAACACTAAGACATTCAACATTACATAAGTGATGAACAGTCTACAATCTGTCGATTCACAGAAGTTAAGTACAGAGTAAGGTACTGGGGTGGACACATGGATGCCCACAGTATGGGGAAATACAATATATTTCATTGGTGGACCACGGTGGACAAAATGAGAAGATCAGGTGGTATGATGGAGGGAGGTGGGGTTGAGGGAGGCAACGCAGTGAGAGCTAGTTCAAATAGCAGGTCCTTTGATGGATGATAGGAAAACCTAGTGCAGTGGACATTTCCTAAAATATGTGAATGTGATGATAAAGAAGTCTCCTACTAATGAAGGGGACTGAGTTCCAACTGGGCATCTCTTGTCATCAAAGAAAGCTTTACTACAGGCACTGAGTCACATTCTACTGATTTGCTATTCAAGGAGATGGCATGGAAATCCCCACACAACACAGACCATTGCCAAGACAGTGGGTGGCTCTCTGCAAACTGACTCTGGGGTCCCATTGTTGAGGAAAATACAACAAATTCATTGAACATGTAGAATTCATTTTGGTACTTACACAGAACCTTCATACTCACAGTCTAGTTTTCTGATGTGGGAAGATACCTTGGAAGTTAACAAAAGAGAAATGTAAGCACTACTACAACCACAAACCTTTGACATGAGTCTGTTCTGCCTGTAAGCCATGCTAGGTTAATGGTGGCAGAGAATTTTTGGGAGTGACCAAGCAGTAAACGATTTCACCTCCAACCCACTCCTTGAGATGGAATCGATACCCAAGAATGTTTCAATGACCAATAACCTGAGACTAGATAGCCCAGGGACCTAGGGAACAATCAAATAATACTGGTCTAAAAAGGAAAAGAAATGTAGTGAGGAAATGATTCTCTTCTCCTATATTCACAAATGAGTACATTATTCATCCACCATCCCTCGACCCAGAGCCCATTGAACCCTGCAGAACAGCAAACAGAGTGTAATTGCCAGTCAGACATTGATCACATCAGGAGAACAAGATCCTATGGATCTATGCAGCAAGGCTCATATACAATCAGAGAGACTAAAGCATCAAGCACAGGGATTACAAAATCTGCAGAAAGTCCTCTGCATATACATTATAGCCTCCAGCTTTATATTTTATGAGATTCTTGAGTGTATTAATGAGTGGCTTTCTGACTCTTCTGCCTGCTCTTGAGGCGCTTTGTTTTCTGCTGGCCTTCCTGCTTCAGCATCAATGTGGTGATTTTTCTATTTTTTACTTTATTTTGACATATTTGGTTGATGCCTGTTAGAATCCTGTACTTTCCTAAGGAGTGCCAGAAAAGGAATGGATCTGGAGGAAAGGAGAAGTGGGAAAAGAACTGTGAAGGGTAAACTGTGGAGGACCAGTAATCAGGATATATTATATGAGAAATTAATTTACTGTTAAGTTTTACAAGAAAGAAAAATACATTAAACATGGCAGAGGGCTCCAAAGACTGTACATTTTACATCTGAACTACAAGGCTGATATCAATTCTTAGTGAGGTGAACCACATACACTGGGTGTCTATCCATCATGGATAGACAGGTAGATAGATGTGATGATTGTCTAAACACTAATTAACGACATGGTGTCCTTACTTCACACAAACACACACACACACACACACACACACAAACTGAGTGTAGTTTACTACCCACGATTAAGACATCATGATTGGACATTCAAACTGCCAACTCTTCTACAAACACACCCACAAATATAAAATGTTGATTTGATGTGCAAAGATTTGATTAATGATGAAGCTTTCCTCTATTTCTGGCTATTTTTAAGGATTACAAACTAAAAACTTTCTAATACTTGATCATTGCTTCAGTTATTACCACATACTGATTGATGCTTATAATCCACTAGACAGCAACGCTACAGAAAATATTTATTATGCAGGAGATATTCAGTAATACACCCTCAGTTCCAAGGTATATCTTTTTAAGACACATCAGTAAGACATCATCTTCCAACTGACTTTGAGTGAAACTGTCATCAGGTGTAAAACAACACAACATTGTAATCAGTTTTGCAAACAAAATATATATTCATGAGAATATTGATGAAATTAATTATATTAGTCTAATAGAATTACATAGGGTGTGTCTTTGAAACAATGAGAAAAAAGTTATGCAACATTGTGATTTCCAAATAGAGTAGAAAATATGAAACATTTAAGCAGTGAGCTGTTTTTAACACCAGTAGATGACTTCCATAACCACAAGATAGCAAGATGTCCTCTTCTAAACTTACAACAACAACAACAAAACCAAGAACATCAACAAGAAGAGAAAAACAACAATCAAAAGTAAACATGTCGTCTACAGCATCTTCAGGAGGATGTGCAGCAATCTGAGCATGGTTCCAAGAATGTGGGTGGGTGTCTAGTACTTTGTCAGCTTGGAGGGTTTGCGTTCTACCATCCATACCTGGATACCAAGGGTGGGACCACTTCCCTGATGACAAATGCCATGAAAATGATGAGTGCTACTTCTGGCTCTTTTTGTTGCTCTGGGAACCTCAAGCCTAAAGGGAGAAATGTTATATTGATGAGCAGAAGAATGACAAAAGCAGCTTTGTCCACATTGTTTAAATGTGATTTCTCGCTGGGTGGTGGTGGCACATGCCTGTAATCCCAGCACTCTGGGAGGCAGAGGCAGGCGGATTTCTGAGTTCGAGGCCAGTCTGGTCTACAGAGTGAGTTCCAGGACAGTCAGGGCTACACAGAGAAACCCTGTCTCGAAAAACTAAATAAATAAATAAATAAATAAATAAATAAATAAATAAATAAATGTGATTTCTCTTTGAGTGAAATTGGAGATCTGTTTGGTCAGAAGGTACAATCAGAGACCTGCTGAATAAAGATGCTAGTATAAAGACGCCATGTAATGAGAATGGACTATCTAAAGCACCCCTGGCCAGAGGTAGAATTTTAAGATCCCATTAGTCACAAAGAGTATGTGGGAACTATTGATGGTCTCATATTCAGATCAAGAATATCCCCAACAGTAGTCAGAGATGTGTGACTAGTAGTCATAGGTAAGAGATCAAGGAGCAAGGGGAAAGAATATGATGTGACAGTCTCTTTAGGATAAACTGTACATCTGAAACCATTTGAAGAGATAAGGCAGCATGTCTGGTTGGGTAGTTTAAACTTGAAAACTCTTTCCTTGACATGAGATCAAAGTCCCAGCCTACCTCATACAGTGGAACACATTCCAAGTACTGCCTTAGGAGCTCATCAACACAAAGTAGAAAAGATCTGTCCACTGTAGTGAATGTGGTGCCCAGTCAGGCAACAGTCTGAGCATTTATCAGAAAACTTGGTTGCTGGTCCCACACTGATTCTCCTTCTTAAGAACATGTTCATCTGCTAGGTCTAGTTGTGAAATATGGGGAACTCATTATTTTAGATTTTGCCTTGAGGCACTGAGCATTTATTCTAGGCTGTACTTACTAAGCTTGTGCTGTGGAAATTTAAGCCTGGGTGTTCTGGAGGTCCACTTGGGTGGGTTAAAATATTATATGTCCTGAATGTATTTTGGGGAATGTCTGAAAACACCTTAAGGAGGACATAAATAACTTCATTAAAGAAATACAGGAAATCACAAGTGAACAGGTAGAAGCACTTAAAGATGAAACATGCAACTCCCCTAAAGAAGTACAGGAAAACACAATCAAATAGATGAAGGAATTGAACAAAACTGTCCAGGATCTAAAAATTTAAATAGACACATTAAAGAAAACAAAAAGAGAGATAACCCTAGAGATGGAAAATCTAGGAAAGAGATCAGGAGTTTCAATACTAGCATCAACAGAAGAATACAAGAAATAGAAGAGAGAATCTCAGTTGTAGAAGATACCAAAGAAAACATTGACACAACAGTCAAAGAAAATACAAACTGCAAAACATTCCTAAGCTAAAACATCCAGGAAATTAGGACACAATTAAAAGATCAAACCTAAAAATAATAGGAATAGAAGAGAGAAAACATTCCCAATGCAAAGGGCCAGGAAATATCTTAAACAAAATCATAGACACAAACTTCTCTAACCTAAAGAGATGGTCATAAACATACAAGAATCCTGCAGAACAACAAATAAATTTGGTCAGAAAAGAAAGTCTTCCTGTCATATAATAATCAAAATACTAAATGCATGGAATAAAGAAAGAATGTTAAAAGTGGTAAGGGAAAAAGGACCAGTAACATTATGAAGGAAGAGCTGTCATAATTATACCAGATTTCTCCACATTGAATGTGTCATGAAGACACTAAGAGAACATGTATGCCAGCCCAGCAAAACTGAATAACCATAGAGGGAGAAACCAAGATATTCTATAATAAAGCCAAATTTAAACAATATATTTCCAATAATCCATCCCTACACAGGATAATAGATGGAAATCTCCAACACAAAAATGGAAACTACATACATGAAAAACCAAGAAATTACATCACACTCATGTATTATTTAATGGAACACTCTGAACAATGTCCTTCCTTTCTGTAGTTGCTTACAGCTTAGTATGCCTGTATTATTAGTAGAATCTTTTAGATGCAAGGCTGCAAGGCAGAGATTGAATTATTTGTGCACAGCTTGGGTAGTGCTGCTAAGCCAGAGTACCTCTTCAGTTCTGGTTTCAGCAACCCAGATCTGTGTGCAAATGAAACCACACCATTTCGGATACATGGACTGAAGGCTATAACTGATTTCCTGGACCAGCTTGTACTCTTGGACTTCTAACCAGAGTGGACAACCTTGGTGAATTGGGGAATCTTCCAAGGACACATCCACTCAGGAAGACTGTCTTGGGTTACATGAGGGTAAAACTGAAGACATTTTGGGCATAAGTACAAAATCTCTTGTATCAGGCATGGGAGGGGTAGTGTCAGGAAGAGTAGGCAAATGGGAAATACCAAAGCATGTTTAACAAAATGAAAATCTTTCAGATTAATTTATTCTATGTTGAACTATTAGACAATTCCTTGTGATGAGGGACATCCTCAAAACCACTCAACTTTCATCCATCCTCAGAGCCTAGAATAGCCATATATTTGGAAACTCTATTCAAGACTGGCAGCAATATTAGAGTATATCTACTAGTCTTGTAGGCATTCCTTCTGTAATCTCAATTTTATTATTAGCTACATAAGGGAATGCGTGAAGGATGGATATTTCACTATGTTTGACTTCAAGCCTCAAGACACTTAACATGAGTTTTGGGCTCTGGGACCATGAAAAAGTGTCAAAGGGGGTCCCTTGAGTCTTAAGAATGTTTCCTAGGCACCTGGGTTAAAGGTGGAAATTTTAAGTGACTCTTAGTTAGCGTAGCATACATCTGATTTGTTCCAATGCATAAAGGGATGAATTGAGGATGCATAAAATAATGCTGCAGTGTATGAGGCAATATTATTCAAAAACATGTCTATATTACTTTGGAAACAAAAGAAATGTGTGTTTCATTTAGTCAATGGCAGTTGTCATATTACCCTTGTTCCAATGAGTAAACTAAGGCTGCATTGATTTATTTTTATGCTCTTCTCATAAAATGAATGTCAACTGCAGAGTCCCCAACTCCCTTGTCCCAGTCATTCCCTACCTGCCTTCTACCCCTGGTCCACTATTCTTCTCTTTCCCTTCAAAAAAGAGCAGGCCTCCCAGTGGTGTCAACTGAACATGGCATAACAAGGTACAATGAGCCTAGACATAAACCATTATATCAAAGGGATGAGGCAATCCAATAGGAGGAAAATGGTCCCACAAACAGGAAAAACAGCCAGAGACATCCCCACTCTCAACAAATCCCCCAAGTGAAACAGCAACAGCATGTACACAGAGGGCTTACTGCTGTCCCACAGGAGATCTGTGTTTCCATCATGAGTGCTTATGAACGTTCCTTAGTACATTCTGTGGGCTGTGCTCTCCTGGTGACCTTTATCTCTCTGGTTCTTACAATCCTTCCTCCTCATCTTCCACTAGATTCCCTGAGATTCACTAAATGCTTGGCTTTGGATCTCTGTATATGCTCCCATCAGCTGCTATAGGAAGTCTCTCTAATGTTTCAGGAAGGCGATGATCTGTGAGTATAGCCAAATATCAAGTATTATTTCATTGACTTTTTTAATTAAAATTCTATTGGGTTCTATGCTACCCATCATGCTTCCATGACCTGATCATCTAGGCAGTGTTGGCCATGGGCTCCCACTTTTGTCTTCAGCCTCAATATAGACCAGTCATTGGTTGTACATTTAAGCTACCATTGCCATCTCACGACCAGTGATAAATAAAAGTGTGCCTACCCAGTAAGTACAATGAAAGGTGATGTTGCAGGGAATGAAATACAGCCCCACTATTTGCCAGCTGTTCATTTGGATCACTATCAAACATTTCTCCCTCAACTGTTTAATGTTGCCCATTAAATGGATGACATATTAATTGGCTACTCAGACAGGAGTTGCTAAAAACAACTGACCTAGGTTCATGCTGCAGAGCTAGCAGTCAGAGCTGATAAGATCCATACATACAACCACTCCTTTTTCTTGTCCACTCAACACCATATGGAGTTCCTCATGTCAGATACCCTAGCCTCCATTCAGATGTTTCTGGTGAACCTTACCTGAGTGAGACCCTTCTGTTACTCACTACTACACCTCACCCACCTCTTTTCCTTAAGAGGTGCTAGAGCACCCACTTATAAGACAAAACTTACAAAGACAGCAAAGGAGAGCCCAAATACAGTAAATGAAGCAATTAATAATGTGATCCTGCATTTTTATGATCCCAGCCTTTGTTCCAATACCTGAGGATTCCATACAAGGAATGTGTTTCAGCTCCTCGTGGCAGTCATCTATTAGGTGCACCTAAATCATTCTAGTTTGTCTATTGTCATGCCATTTTTGGACAGTTTATTTTTCCTAGCTCTCAAGGATGTAAAATCCCCCAGCTTATACTTGACCTGGACCTACATACTATGGTATTTCTGGTGGGTCAGAGTGTTTGTTGCTAGTATTGTGTTTTGACAGTAGCCCACAATAATTATTCCCAGGTCTTTCTATATTTTCTGCAAGAATAAACAACCACTACATTAGAACAAGGCCCTATCCACATTGTCCCTGAGGCCTAACCCCCATTAAAGGAAATAGGTATCGGAACATCTCATGAAGTTTGCAGCAGAATTTATTGACTCTTTCAAAACTAAATTCAACTTTTCCTCTAAAGCACCTTGGAGCACTGGGAGCACCAACATCTGTTCCATTCAGGATTTGGTGCTACTGGGTGAACTTTTGGCCATATTGATGCTTTCAACTGATTACCAGCTTTCTCCTTTAACTTATTCACTGATAGCCACGATGCTTTAATGGTGTAAGTTCCCCTTTGCTGTAATTAAGCCATCAGGGTATCCAGTTCACCTGGTTGTATCTCAGGCTTAGCCTGACATAAGAGAGGCTCCTATATATGTTCAGCATTTCAGGTCTGTGAAAGCCATCTAGGAAAGGCTATGTCAACCAAGTGAGGTTTCTAGTAATGGCCCACCCCTATGCATGGCTTTGATGGGTGTTCTCTGAGATTCACAATCCTTAAAGACTATATCATGAGACTACCTCTTGCTGCTGACATGCCTTTCCTGACACTATTACATAACATAATAATACCTGGGCATCATCTCACCATCAATATGAAGATGTACTTGCATATAGTACTGCTGTGTACATGAATTGATGATTTCATAATTTCTGATAATGAATTTATAGAATTTCTAAATTTATACAAGTAATCTCAAGCCCCCTATAGAATGAAAGCTGCAAATAGAGATCTTCCTTTGTCATGGATTAATTGCACTTGTAAAAGAAAAAAGCCTTGAAACAAGCTTACAATCTAAGAAATCACTCCTTCAGGGTTAGAAATGACAGCAGTATATGATACCTAAAAGTCATAAACTGAGAATGAGGAATTTCTAGTAGCTGCAAAGACAAAAAAATAAATCATGGACTAGTTGATCTATACAAGATTTCAAAATAATAAAACATAAGGCAGACGACTTGTCTCTTGACAAAACCATGCTAACTTATGACATAAAAACTACTGCTTCATAATTAGAAAAAGAATCTTAGCTCATGATGTATGTTGCCTGTGAAAACTTTAACATAATCACAATGCCCAAATAAGAAACAGCAACTTACCTAAAAAATGCCCCAAACCAAAAAAAAAAAAAAAAAAAAAAAAAAAAAAAAAATATGGAACATAGGTTTATCTTTGGAAATGTGAATCTAAACACTAAATTGACCACCTGAAGTTGTTGAATGTGGTTGTGTTAGGAATTGATGAGTTGTATCATTGCAGCTTCTGGAAAGAAAGGAGAAGGAAGCAGATAGCAGTAGCCACCTCTATAAGGAAATGTCTGCGGCTAACAGACCCTGTCACTCTGCTTTGTGGAAGAGTGACCAAACTAAAAGCTACTGATTAGAAGGAAGGAAGGAAATGAGAGAGGGAAAGAGAGGAAAAAAAGGAAAGAGGTAGAGAGCACAATACAGAGGAGGGAGGAACAGAGTGAGGGTAGGAGGGGAAAGACGAGATGGAGGAAGAAAGGGAGAGAGGCTGTGAATGCTGTTAAAAAGTCACACTGCATAAACAATAAACAGCTATTGACCAAATACCCCAGACAAGATAAAAAATCTATTGCTTCAAATGTATAATGTAGACATTTTATGGGGTCTAGAAAACAGATAATAAATGTTTTGTCAGATATTAATCTTAATGGAATGATATGTAAAGAATTCTGCTGTAACTCCTTAAGTGTTACCAATCTGTGACATGAACTATGGCCATAAACTTACTATGAACGTTTAGAATGGAAATATGCTTAGAAAACCATGTGGTCAATTATTGTGAGAAAGTATAATAACTAAGAACCATAAAGTGTCAGTGCAGCCTGCTTCAGGGCCATCCTGTCTGGATGTTGTCTGTGTGCCTGATTATCTTTCTCTATTTTATTTCTTTCTGTTTTTAAACTGTTTAGTTATTTTACTTTTTCAATTTACATCCCACTCACTCACCCCGACATGGTCACCCTTCCCACAATCCTTCTCCACATCCATTTCCCTTCTCCTCTGAGATGATGCCTCCACTTGTTATACCCCTACCCTGACACATCTAGTCTCTGTGAGACTATGCACACTCTATCCCACTGAGGACAGACAAGGCAGCCAAGCTAGAACAACACATCCCACAGACAGGAAACAGCTTTTGGGATTGATTCCAAAAGGTGTTTGAGGCCCGCATAATGAACAAAGTGCACATTTTGTACATCAGGGGGGGGGGCACTAGGTGCAGTCCATGTCCATTCTTTGGTTAGAGATTGACTCTGAGAGTTCCAAGGGTGCAGGTGAATTGATCTGTTGGACTAATTGTGGAGGCCCTATCTCCTTAGGCTCCACAATCCTTCCTCTAATTCTTCCATAAGAGTCCCCAAGCAACATACAGTGACTGTAGTTGTCTGCATCTGACTGAGTCAGCTTCTGGGTGGAGACTCTCAGAGGACAGCCACCTTAAACTCCTGCCTGCAAACATAACAGAGTATCAATAGTGTCAGGGATTTGTAATTGCCCATGTGATGGATTTCAATACGTGTCTGTTATTTGAAGGCCATTCTTTCAATCTCTGCTTCATGCCTCCATCATCCATGCATTTCTCGTGCACAGGATAAATTTCGGGCCCAAAGGTTGTGGGGTAGGTGTGTTTGTGTTCCTATCACTCCATTGTGGTTCCTGCCTGGCTTCAAGAAATGGCCTCTTCGGGTTCCATATCCCCAATGCTGAGTCATAGCTAAGGACAACCCCATTGATTTTTAGGCACCTCCCTTATCCCAGGTCACTATATCCTCATGGATATGCCCCCACACCTCCACTGCTGTCAGTTACAGATTTCCATTCATTCTCATGACCATCTGTCCATCTCTCCTGTCTCTTCCCACAACTGTTCATGAACCCTGCCATTCCCTCTCCATCTCCTCTCCCAACTGCCCCTGACTATCTGATTCCCACTTCTAAGTGAGATTCAAGCTTCCTCACTTGTGCCTTCCTTCTTATTGAGCTTCTTTGGGGCTGTGGAGTGTAGCATAGGTATAATGTACTTTTGGGTTAATATCTACTTATAAGTTATTACATACTACCCATATCCTTTTGGGCTATGCAAATCCAAATAGGGGATACTGGGTTACCTCACTCATGAAAATATTCTGAAAATCCATCTGCAATTTGCCTGCAATATTCATGATGTCTTTTGTTTTTAATAACAGAATAGCATTTTTGGTGTGTGTGGATATGTACCACATGTTCTCCATCCTTTCTTCATCTGAGGGATATCTAGATAGTTTCCCGTTTCTGATGATTACAAATAAAGCTGCTATGAATATATTTGAGCAAGTGCCTCGGCAGGATGGTAGAATATCTTTTGGATATATACTCCAATGGCGTAGCTGGGTCATAGGTAAAACTATTCCCAGTTTTCTGAGAAACTGCCAAAATTAATTTCCAAAGTGGTTGTACAAGTTTGCAATTCCACCAGCAGCGAAGAAGTGCTCCCCTTGGTCCACATCCTCCCTAGCATACACTATCTCTAGAGTATTTTGTCTTAGCCATTCTTATGAGTGTAAAATGAGACCTTGGAGATGTTTCAATTTGCATTTCTCTGATGACTAAGGAATTTGAACATTTCTCTAAGTGCTTTTCATCTATTGTGAATTTGCTCAGTTGACAATTCTACTTAGTTTTCTACCCCATTTTTTAATTGAGCTATTTAGGTTGATGTTGTTCAACTCCTTGAGTTCTTTATAAATTTTGGATATTAGCAGCCATTTGTCAGATTTAGGTTTGGTGAAAATATTTTCCCAATCTGTAGGCAGCCATTTTGTCCTATTGACAGTTTCCTTCACTTTACAGAAGCTTTGAAGTTTCATGAGGTCCAATTTATTAATTGTTGATCTTAGTTTCTGAGCCATGGATGTTCTGTTCAGGAAGTTATTACCTGTACCAATAGCTCAAGCTATTTCCTACTTTCTCTACTTTAAGATTTAGTGATCTTGTTTTATGTTGTCGTTATTGACACACTATGATTTGTGTTTTATGCAGAGTGAAAAACAGGGTTCATTTTGCATTCTTCTACATGCAAACCACAATTGGAACAGCACCATTTGTTGAAGATGCTTTCATTTTTCCTTTGTATGATTTTGATTCCTTATAAAAAAAAAATTAAGTGTCCATAGGTGTATGGGTTTATTTTTCTGTTCTGATTCCATTCCTTTGATCAACACACCTGGTTTCTATACCAATGCCATGCAGTTTTTATCACTATTGCTTAGTAGTAGAGATGGAGGTCAGGGATGGTGATTCCACCCATAGTTCTATTATTTTTCAGGATCGTTTTAGCTGTTCTGTGTTTTTTTTTTCCATATGAAAGTGAGATTTGCTCTTTCAAAGTCTATAAAAATTATTTTGGAATTATGATGGTGATTGCATTAATTCTGTATATTGGTTGTGGTAAAATGGCAATTTTTGACTATGCTAATCCCACGTATGCATGAGCATTGGGGATCATACTATCTTCTGATACCTTCTTCGATTTCTTAAAGTTCTCATCATACAGCTCTTTTGCTTGCTTGGTTAGAGTTATACCAATATATTTTATATTATTGGGGTTATTGTAAAAGATGTTGTTTCCATAATTTCATTCTCAGCCAGTTTATTTTTGTATAAAGGAAGACTACTGAGTTCTTTGAGTTAATTTTGTATCCAGCCATTTTGCTGAAGGTGTTTCTCAGCTGTAGGAGTTCTCCAGTAAAATTTCAGTGTCACTTATATATATTATCACATATGTATGCTAACAATATCATTCAAAATACCAACAATTTGACTTCTTTTCAGATTTGTATCCCCTTTGTCTTCTTTAGCTGTCTAATTGCTTTGATTAGAACTTCAAGTATACTATATAAAATAGGTAGGATAGAGAGTGGCCAACTTGGACTTGTACATGGTTTTCATTGAATTGCTATAGTTTTCTCTCCAATTAGCATGATGTTGGCTATTGGCTTACAGTTTCTTTCTTTGATTATTTTTAGGTATGTACCTTGTACTCCTAATCTCACTAATATTTTTAACATGAAGGGGTAATGGATTTTCTCAAAGGCATTTTCTTTCTGTTTGCTTATATGGCAGATTGGGTTGATAGATTTCCACATATTAAATCATTCCTGAATCCCTGAGATAAAACCTGCTTTATTATAAAGAATGTTGTTTTGATATATTCCTGAATTTGGTTTGTGAGTATTTTATTGAGTATTTTTGCATCAACATTTGTAAGAGAAGTTGGTCTGAAGTTCTCTGTTTTTTGTGGAGTTGTGTGGTTTAGATATCAGAGTGACAGTGGCTTCATAGAATGAGTTTGGTAGTGTTCCTTCTGTTTCCATTTTGTGGAATAATTTGAAAAGTATTGTTATGTACTTTTCCTCTTAGCACTACTTTCACTGTGCCCCATAAATTTGCGTATGCCTTGCCTTCCTTTTAATTGAATTATAGAAACCCTTTCATATCTTTCTTTATTTCTTCCTTGATCCAGTGATCAATGAGTAGAGAGTTGTCCAATTTCCATGAGTGTATGAGCTTTCTGGCGTTTCTGTTGTTGGTGAAGTCCAGCTTTCACCCATGGTGGTCTGATTAGATACAAGGTGCTATTTGAATTTTACTGTACTTGTTGATGCTTGCTTTTTAACCAAGTATATAGTCAATTCTGTAGAAAGACCCCTCGAGTGATAAGAAGATGATCTGCTTTTGTGGTTGAGTGAAATATTGTATAGATGTCTGTTAGGTCCCTTTGACTCAAAAGGCCTGCTACTTTCATTATCCTTCTGTTTAATTTTGGTCTAAATGACCTGTCAATTGTTCAAGAGGTGTTGAAATCTCATTAATGTACAGAGTTCAGTTTGGTGTGAGATTTAAGCTTTAGCAATGTTTCTTTTACAAATCTTGGTGTCCTGTGACTAGGATATCGATGTGCAGAATTGAAATATAATCTATGTAGAATTTTCCTTCCATGTTTATTAAGTGTCCTTCTCTGACTCTTTTGATTAACTTGGATTGAAGTTATTTTATTAGATATTAGAATGGCTTCATCTTGGACTGTTTGCTTAGAAAATTATTTTTCTACTTCTTTCCCTGAAATAATGTCTATCTTTATTGCTGAGCTGTGTTTCATCTGCACAGCAGAATGATGGGTCCTGATTTCACATCCATTCTGCTAGCATGTGTCTTTTTATTTGGAAAATGAGTCCATTGATGTTGAAAGATATTAATGACAATTAATTGTATTTCCTGTTATTTGATGTTGGTGGTGTCAGTTTGTGCATGTGTGTGTATGTGTGCATGTTTGCACGTGTGTGTGTGTGTGTGTGCATGTGTGTTTGTGAGTATGTGTATACTTCCCTTTGTTTTGCTGGTATGAAGGTATGGAATTACATATTTCCCATGTTTCCTTGAGTGAGGTTTCCTTCTTGATTCGGAGTTGTCATTGTATTATCTGTAGGATTGGATTTGTGGATACATATTGTTTTAATTTGGATTTGTCTTAAAGTATCTTGGTTTTTTTTTTGTGGTGACTCAGAGTTTTTCTGAGTGTAGTAGTATAGATTGAGACCTGATTCTTTTTAGAGTTTGCAAGATTTTGAAAACTATTCTAGGTTTTAGAGTCTCTGTTGAGAAATCAGATGCAATTCAGATAGGTCTGCCTTTTATGTTAACTGACCTCTTTCCCTTGCTACTTGTAATGTTCTTTCTTGTTCTGTAGATTTGTATTTAGATTATTATGTGGCAGGAAGATTTTTTAATTTCAACCTAATTTGTGTTCTATATGCTTCTTGTATTTTTACAAGCATCTTTCTCTTTAGATTGGGAGGGTTTCCTTCTATGATTTTGTTGAGAGTATGTGATTGGGAATGTTTCCTTCTATCATTTTCTTGTCCTTAGAGTAGCAACTCTTCACATTCTTCTATTCCTAATATGTTCTATTCTTAGGTCTTATCATATTATCCCCAATTTCCTGGATGTTTTATATCAGGAAATTTTCATATTTAGCATTTTCTTTAACTGATATATCACTTTCTTCTACTGTGTCATCCATCTCCTTTATTCTACTGGTGATGCTTGTATCTGTTGTTCTTGTTCTCTTCCCTTGGTTTTCCACTTCCAGGATTCCCTCAGTTTTTGTTTTCTATGTTGCTTCTATTTCTACTTTTATGTCTTGCACAATTTTATTTATTTCCTTCATTTTAATTGTATTTTCCTGTATATCTCTAAGGGATTTATTTGTTTCCTGTTTAAGACGTCTACAGGAATGATTGTATTGCCTGAGCAACCAGACAACCATTATGAGATAGTTCCAGCTCCCTCACAATCTCTCTACCTCTCCCTAACCCTCCATGATACCCTTACAACAACCCAATGCTTCACCAGCTAATAGGTAGCACTCACAGGAAACTTTCTTCTCCTTCCCTTCTCTAGAGTACCCAAGTCACTCACACATGAATCCTTCTTTCTGTATCCCTGTACACAACAACCTACATAACTGTGCCTGGAATAGACAGGCATGCAATTCAGAGCTCTCTGCAGACATTCGAGTTGGCCAACCATGAGGGTTTCCAAATATTTTAGAATTAGATACTGGTTGGGTGTTGTGCAACATTTTTAAATGTACTAAAATCCACTAAACTTTTCACTCAATGAAGGTCAATTTTATATTATGTGACATTCTATCTCAGATAAAATGGTTTAACTTTACACAAGGCACAATGAACAGTTCTCACTTGTCCCACCTGGATGCCTGCATGCAGCACTTCCTTTCCCCTGACCTCCTCTTTGTTCACTTTACAAAAAGGTCCTCTGAGAGTCCCCAAAGGAACCTCCAGGAATATTCACTCTTTTTCTCCAGGTGCCCACAACCACAGATCAAGTTATTGGCTATGAATCTATATGTCCTAGGGTTTTCATTCGTGAGAAAATACACCATGATCAACTCAACACTTATAATAGCATATAATTGGGACTGACTTATTGGTTCTGAGATTAAGTCCATTTTTATCATGGTAGGAAGCATCTAGTCAGGTATGGCATTAGAGAAAGAGCTGAGAGTTCTACATGTTGTTCTGAGGGCAAACAGATGACTGATTTCCAAAAAAGATAGGAGGAGGGTCTCAAAGCCAACCCCTATAGTGATACAGTTTCTCCAACAAGGCTACACCCAGTCCAATAAGGGTACACCTCTTAAGAGTGCCACTCCCTATGGGCCAAGCATATTCAAAGCACCACAAGCTCCAAGTAGTCAAAAACTATTCAGAAGAATTAAATCGGAACGTTTGTACTTTCCATTTATTCAGTTAACTATAGAAAGACTGGTGTACAATAGAATATGGAAGAGTCTTGAAAAGATCATAGCAGTTGAAATAAACTGGACAGAAAGAAAATTATTCCATTGATTTAAAATATTTAAAGTAGATAATCCACTGGGACTGCACACAAGTCTGGTTGCCAGGGGATAGAAGGAATGCAGAAGAGGGAACAGCTATTTAATGAGCACTGAATTTCCTTTGGAAATACAGAAAACATTTTGGAACTAGATAGCAGTTGGGCTGCTGTGCAACATTTTAAAATGAAAGCCAATTTTATATTATGTGATATTCTGTCTCATTTAAAACAAAAGTTTAACTTCTATGTTTCAAACAAAATCATTGAGAAAGTGAAAAATGTGCCACACAATCAAGGAAATGTTAAAAAAAATAATGTATTTGAAAGGGACATTATTTACAGAATGAGACATGTTGAAACACTCTTAGAATATCAGCACTCAGGGGTGGCAGGTGGTGACAGCAGACTGGTGAATCAGTGAGAGTCTGGAGTACAAAATGAGTTCAAGTTAAATGTAGGCTACACAGTGAGAACATATAAGTATTTTTAAAGGTAATTGGACATCTATTCAAAGTAAGGAGATTAAAATTCCAAAGAAGAGTACAACCAGACAAGGAGAACAAGATAAATGAGACTGAGCATTGTCAAAATACGTTATACACATGTATGATATTGTCAATAAAAAAACTAATTTATAAAACATAAAAATAAGTAAATGCAAATGGTCAGAGTCCTCAAAAAGGATACATCTCTAAATGCACATGATTAAAATCATGTGAAAGCTGTTCAAAACACTAATCGTCTGAAAAACGCAGGTTAAAATCACAATCAGAAAACATTCCAGTTACCTGGTATCTTGCTAGCTGAATCAAGAGATTAAAATGTGGAAAATAATAAACCTAAACAAGATCTTGGAGAATCCTTAATCTTTACACATTGCTGGCAAAAATATAAAATGATTCGGTCTCTTTGGAAAATAGCTTGACCGTTACTGTTCTATAAACTTCTGATTACCAACAGTTTATTGCTTCAGAAAACTTCTGCCTAGAAAGGTGAAAGCACAAACAAACTGTTGTTCACTGCAGGAACCTAAAGAATCAACACACAACATTATCCAATAACTTATTCTCAAAGCACTGTTTGGAACTCTCACTTGCTGGGTCCTTCCATCTGAGAGCTTGACAGTAGTTGTAACCAAGCCTTCTTCACATTGAGATACACTTGTCTTAAACTACATTTCAAAATTCCATGAATTTTGAACTAAACCTTACTGATTTTTTGGTTTTTTGTTTTGTTCTGTTTTGTTGATTTGTATATTTTCTTTATTTACATTTCAGATATTTTCCACTTTCCAGGTCATCCTTTGGAAAACCTACATCCATCCCCCTCCCCTTGCCTCTATGGGTGTGATGTGCCACTCATCCTTCCAAACTGGCATACCCCTACAATCAGGATGTTGGGCACTGAACATTCTCAGGATCAAGGACATCTCCTCCCACTGA
>BDUI01022730.1:22391-33026 GCA_002335545.1 Apodemus speciosus
AAAAAAAAAAAAAAAAAAAAGACCGAAAGAGATGATTTAATCCTTTGCCAAGATGTAAAACTCTCCCCGTAAAACTACACTTTGTCAAGATGGTCGCAAACAGGAAGTGCGTCACAACTACGTCACTCGAGTGGTGCCCGTTCCAAACCGGATATCGGAGCTTGCGCGACTACGCTCTTCCTTTAAGAAGATGGCTGCGGGTAGTGACGGGGGCGGTGGGAAGCGCGGCTCGAAAAGCCAGGCGGACTCTGGCTTCCTAGGGCTGCGACCCACCTCGGTGGAYC
This sequence comes from Apodemus speciosus, assembly GCA_002335545.1. Classification (NCBI taxonomy): domain Eukaryota; kingdom Metazoa; phylum Chordata; class Mammalia; order Rodentia; family Muridae; genus Apodemus; species Apodemus speciosus. The sequence goes on from BDUI01022730.1 coordinate 22,676, forward strand.
CCGCTCTGAGGCGGCGGCGGCGGGGCCCCAGAAACAAGAAGCGCGGCTGGCGGAGGCTCGCCGAGGAGCCGCTGGGGCTAGAGGTAGACCAGTTCCTGGAAGACGTACGGCTGCAAGAGCGCACGACCGGGTACGTGGGGCGGGACTTCCGGCGGCGTGCTCTTGCCTTGGGTGGCCTGGTGCTAGACGCACCGCGAACTCCGGCTGGGTGTCGGAGGCTTATCAGTACCGTCTGAGCTTCCAAAGAGTCCAACAAGGTTTAAGTGTTCTTCTAGTCCCCCCCCCCATTTTAAACAGGGCCTCACTCACTAGGTAGCTCTGGACAGCCTGGCACTCGGATGTAGACAAGGCTGGCTCCGAACTCAAGTCTCCTCTGCCGCCCCCGAGTGCTGGGATTAGCCTTTTGCTACAGAGTTTGAATTTCAAGTGAAAGAGAATAAGGTACGCGCACCCCGTCGTGGTACATTTTCAATCCTGTGTGAGCGCTCCCGAGGTAGCCGAAGAAGGACCCCGTGGTGTGAGGAGCTGTTGGGATGGGCCCAGAAAGTTAGACCCCGCCTTAGGAGGGTCTGTTACCTTTCCAGCGTTGCTTTTTGCAAATAGTCTGCATTTTCACCCTTCAGTGGCTTGTTGGCAGAGGCCCCGGACGAAAAGCTCTTCTTCGTGGACACTGGATTCAAGAGAAAAGGTGAGGCGTGCTCTTGTGGAGTTGTGTGTGTGATTCTCTTGAGTCTTGCATCCTGTGAGATCTGCACTAATGACGTCATTTAAAGCAAAACAGTTCGTTTTATTTTTGTTTTTGTTTTTTTGTTCCCCCCCCCCCGGAAACAGTCTTGCTATGTGTACCACATTGGCCCCAAACTTAGATCTGCTCACCTCTGCCTCCTGAGTGCTGGAAAGAAAGGTGTGCTCTACCACAGGAGACTAGCGAGGGTGGGCTTCAGTGTCAAGGATTTCTTGGAACGGGTAGGGAGCACGCGTCCGATGGTGAGAAAGGCCACCTGTTGTGCATTTCGTCGGGTTTTATTGAGCTGTGTCCTTCAGCTTTTTCCCCTTCCCATGATGACCCACAACTTTAATTTCTCTGAGTTTGAGGCCAGCCTGGTCTACATAGTGAGCTCCAGGACAGCCAGGGCTACATAGTGAGACTTTGTCTCAAAACAAAGAGAACAAGAGGATCAGTTTTAGCCAGTAGGAAGGAAACATGTCTTGGCAAGATGGCTTTACTCCGCCAGAACTTGGGTTTGGACCTGCTGGGACACGTAGACAAGGGCAGGTTAGGGATTGCTTTGATGAGTAATGGGGTTTCCACCAAGATGGCAGAAAAACACTCAAAATGGGAAGCCTGGTTCAATGTGTACTGAGAGCAAGCCAGTGCCAGTCCAGCAGGACAGCCAGTGGCTTTGCTTCGCCGTCAGCCGGGCACTTGAGTTTGCACAGCGTCAGTCAAGGGGGTCCTGTTGATGAAAATACGGCCTTAGGCGGGGAGAACCCAGGGAAGCTGCACGGGGACACGGGGACTTTTTTTTTTTTTTTTTGGTTTTTCCGAGACAGGGTTTCTCTGTATAGCCCTGGCTGTCCTGGAACTCACTCTGTAGACCAGACTGGTCTCCAACTCAGAAATCCACCTGCCTCTGCCTCCCAGATGGTGGGATTAAAGGCGTGCGCCACCACCGCCCAGCTCAATTCAGTAATTTCTAGGTTTTGTTTGTTTTGAGACAAGGTCTCTTTTTATACCTAGGCTATCTGAAAGGTCACTGTGTGGCCTAGGCTGGCCTGGAACTCACATCTTCCTGCCTCAGCCTCCCAAGTGCTTAGATTACAGGTCGGAGCCAACTGACCAAGCTGCAGAGTTTTATCACAAAAGAAGTTAGCATTCACTTTTTGTCTTTTTGGTCTTAACATTCATTCTTAATAGCGCGTGCGCGCAGACAGCATCTAGGTTGTGCCCTGGCACACGTGTGTGGTCAGGGGCAGCATGTCCTGTGTGAGTCACTTCTTCCCCCGTGTTCCTGGGCTTGGCCTCARGTTGCAGGCTTGGTAGCTCGAGCCTCGCCGTTCGGCACTCAGGTTTTCACGGCTCGTGCTGCTGCTCTTGTTATTCGCAGTGCTGGGTCGAACCCAGGGTCTCTTGTGTGTTCCTCACGCACTCTTATGCCCTGCTCACTTTTTGGAATTAGGTGCTCTCTGTTTAGCTCAGGCTGGCCAAAGACTCAGTCCTCCTGCCTCAGTCTACAGAGCTTTAGTGTTACAGGTGGGCACCGCTGCACTTGGCCCCTTAGTGTGCTCTGCCRTGTCTGATGTTCTCCTGATGGGCTTTGGGAAGTAGAAAGCGGAGTGCTAAGAGACGGCCGCAGCTTGCGTCTCAGTTCCCCCGGATACCTGCCATCTTCCCGGCTAGTTCTGAGGGCCTTTCCCTGCTTTGTCTGTGAGTCCTTCCAGACAGGTCTGTGGGAACTTAGTCCCATCACAAGGCCTGTCTCCTGCTGGCCTAGGTCGTGGTGGGTGGGATCTGGGACTCTGGGATCTTAATCTAGGATCTTCCCTCGTAGGTGACAAGATGAGGCTGGGACCCTTAGGCTGCATGCCGCATAGCCTGTGTTGAAGGCCAGCAGGCCCTGGTCAACCTGCGGTTGGAGACTGGTTTATGAAGGGAGGGAGGGGCCTAAGGTAAAGTCTCTTCCCCTGCTGCAGAACCAAGCAAGAAGAGGACCTGGGTCCAGAAGAAGTCACAGCGTCTCYGGAAACCCCTACGGGTTGACCTTGCCCTTGAGAATCATTCTAAGATCCCCGCTCCCAAAGAGTGAGTCCTTCCAGYCCTTGCCCCTGGAGGCTGTAAGGAGGTGCAGTGGCGGGGGCAGTTGGGAGAACTGACTGGAGTATGGCTGGGTCTCTGGAGAGTGGTTTGGAGGATTCGGCCCTGGTGCTAGGGCAGCAGGGTAGCCTGAACCAGCCGGGGGTAAAGAAGATGCTGGACATTGGTTTAGCGTCAGCCCTAGGAAAGGGCAGGCTAGTAGGCCCGGCTGCCCTGAGGTGAGTCTGGGGAGCTCTGGTGTTCGGAATGCTCAGATCTAACTGCAGTAGTGGGTATGAGGTTCTRGGCTGAGCCAGTCGGCAAGAATGCTCTGCTGAGGGGCAGGAGAAAGGCTGTGGGCAGCAGGAGCAGCCTGGCCGGAGGGGCTCCTYGTGCCCACCCTGCCTGACCAGGGCCGCTCTTTCCTTTCCCAGCATCCTCGCACACCAGGTTCCTAATGCCAAGAAGCTCCGGCGAAAGGAGGAACTATGGGAGCGACTGGCCAAGCAGGGCGAGCTGCCCAGGGCCGTGCGCAAGGCCCAGGCACGGCTTCTCAGCCCTCCTGCACCGAAGGCCAAGCCTGGGCCCCAGGACACCATTGAGCGGCCCTTCTACGACCTCTGGAGCCCGGACAGTGAGTGACTCTGCTCTCTTGCAGATGGGCCTGACTGGTGTGGGCAGTTGTCCACATCGTACGCTGTCCGAGACYGTGGCACCCAAGGGCATGCTCTGCGGAAGTTGGCAGACTTTCAGCAGGAAGCCTGAGGTCTTCAGTGCCACCCTTTCCTGCTTGTGGGGCTCCCCCTCAGTCTTCGGTCTCCCCCACTTGTGAAGTCCCGTCTAGGTGTGGTTTGAGGGATCTGGGCATCTTCTTCCCTTGCCTGGATTTTAGTGTCATTTTTAGCAGTGTGGAGGGACTGGTGGGGTCCCTGGGGCACAGACCCCCTTCTCTGCTGGAAAGCTCACTGCGCATGCTCTCCTCTCCCTGCAGACCCTCTGGACACACCTTTGATTGGTCAGGATGCATTTTTTCTGGAGCAGACCAAGAAGAAAGGCGTGAGGGTAAGTGTGCATAGGCAGGCAGTAAGGTAGGGAGGGCATGGTCCCCGTGCCTGTCATCCTAGTGGCCCGTGTCTCTGTCCTAGCTCCCATGATGACCCACCTTGGGAAGGTGACCTCACCTCATTGCCTCCATTCCTTCCTCAAAATGTAGAGTGTGGGTTGACAGCCTGTGTGGGACAGCTGGGAAGCAGTGGGTTAACGAAGAAATGTCTGAAAACAGCCCAGTGCCCACTGCTGGGACTGTGGGTCGGAGGTTGATTTGTGGCTGTCATTTTGGGCTCTAAATGTTCACTGCTTGGAGCCGGGTGGAATCTTAGCACTTTTGGGGTGATGTGTTCTTCCTCTGCGGCTGGAAGAAACCTTGGCCTTCACATCCATGTGTTGTGTGTGTCCAGGAAATGAGAGGTTAGGAGACAGGCTTCAGGGAGGCCAGAAGCCAGCACTGGAGGGAAGCTCCTGGGGCTAGAGACGTGGAGGAGCAAGCCAGCCATAGGCTGAGGGGCTTCAGACACAGGAGCTGCGAGGCAGAGCAGGGCCAGAGACCCAGGCAGCCGAGGGTATGCCGTGGGCCCTGAGTCACCATGTGTATGGGGAGCAGGGGCCTGGAACTCACGGGACCGGCCTGGTGGGTTTGGACCGCTAGGGAACCACTTAGTCAGGGCCTGCACCAGGGAAAAGACGGAGATGGGGTGGGCAAGAGGGCTTGACNCCTTGCCCCTGGAGGCTGTAAGGAGGTGCAGTGGCGGGGGCAGTTGGGAGAACTGACTGGAGTATGGCTGGGTCTCTGGAGAGTGGTTTGGAGGATTCGGCCCTGGTGCTAGGGCAGCAGGGTAGCCTGAACCAGCCGGGGGTAAAGAAGATGCTGGACATTGGTTTAGCGTCAGCCCTAGGAAAGGGCAGGCTAGTAGGCCCGGCTGCCCTGAGGTGAGTCTGGGGAGCTCTGGTGTTCGGAATGCTCAGATCTAACTGCAGTAGTGGGTATGAGGTTCTRGGCTGAGCCAGTCGGCAAGAATGCTCTGCTGAGGGGCAGGAGAAAGGCTGTGGGCAGCAGGAGCAGCCTGGCCGGAGGGGCTCCTYGTGCCCACCCTGCCTGACCAGGGCCGCTCTTTCCTTTCCCAGCATCCTCGCACACCAGGTTCCTAATGCCAAGAAGCTCCGGCGAAAGGAGGAACTATGGGAGCGACTGGCCAAGCAGGGCGAGCTGCCCAGGGCCGTGCGCAAGGCCCAGGCACGGCTTCTCAGCCCTCCTGCACCGAAGGCCAAGCCTGGGCCCCAGGACACCATTGAGCGGCCCTTCTACGACCTCTGGAGCCCGGACAGTGAGTGACTCTGCTCTCTTGCAGATGGGCCTGACTGGTGTGGGCAGTTGTCCACATCGTACGCTGTCCGAGACYGTGGCACCCAAGGGCATGCTCTGCGGAAGTTGGCAGACTTTCAGCAGGAAGCCTGAGGTCTTCAGTGCCACCCTTTCCTGCTTGTGGGGCTCCCCCTCAGTCTTCGGTCTCCCCCACTTGTGAAGTCCCGTCTAGGTGTGGTTTGAGGGATCTGGGCATCTTCTTCCCTTGCCTGGATTTTAGTGTCATTTTTAGCAGTGTGGAGGGACTGGTGGGGTCCCTGGGGCACAGACCCCCTTCTCTGCTGGAAAGCTCACTGCGCATGCTCTCCTCTCCCTGCAGACCCTCTGGACACACCTTTGATTGGTCAGGATGCATTTTTTCTGGAGCAGACCAAGAAGAAAGGCGTGAGGGTAAGTGTGCATAGGCAGGCAGTAAGGTAGGGAGGGCATGGTCCCCGTGCCTGTCATCCTAGTGGCCCGTGTCTCTGTCCTAGCTCCCATGATGACCCACCTTGGGAAGGTGACCTCACCTCATTGCCTCCATTCCTTCCTCAAAATGTAGAGTGTGGGTTGACAGCCTGTGTGGGACAGCTGGGAAGCAGTGGGTTAACGAAGAAATGTCTGAAAACAGCCCAGTGCCCACTGCTGGGACTGTGGGTCGGAGGTTGATTTGTGGCTGTCATTTTGGGCTCTAAATGTTCACTGCTTGGAGCCGGGTGGAATCTTAGCACTTTTGGGGTGATGTGTTCTTCCTCTGCGGCTGGAAGAAACCTTGGCCTTCACATCCATGTGTTGTGTGTGTCCAGGAAATGAGAGGTTAGGAGACAGGCTTCAGGGAGGCCAGAAGCCAGCACTGGAGGGAAGCTCCTGGGGCTAGAGACGTGGAGGAGCAAGCCAGCCATAGGCTGAGGGGCTTCAGACACAGGAGCTGCGAGGCAGAGCAGGGCCAGAGACCCAGGCAGCCGAGGGTATGCCGTGGGCCCTGAGTCACCATGTGTATGGGGAGCAGGGGCCTGGAACTCACGGGACCGGCCTGGTGGGTTTGGACCGCTAGGGAACCACTTAGTCAGGGCCTGCACCAGGGAAAAGACGGAGATGGGGTGGGCAAGAGGGCTTGACRTAGAGGACACTCTGGTCACCTGGGGTTTCTGACGTGAAGATCTGTTCCTCATGTCCTCTGGGGGCTCTTGGACCATGCGGGCACCAGAATTGTCACCCTACTTTGCTGTGACAGCAGAAGGCCTACAGCACAGCCGATGTGGCAGTGTRCCAGGGCACGTAGACCATCTGGACTCAGCATGTCACATGTGTTTGCCAATGTTGCGGGCCCCTCCCCCAAGCTGAGCAGAGGTGACGCCCCTCTAATCCCAGCACTCAGGAGGCAGGAACAGAAGGCTTTCCAGCCTAGCCTAGAGTGAGCTCCAGGACAGCAGGACTACACAGACAAACCCTCTTGCAAAAACTAAAACCAGAAAAAGGAGAAGCAAATGCTGCTCCACATCCCCGTGGGTGTGACCGGTTGTAGGACAGGCCTGCAAAGCCCTCCTCTGGAGAGCTTGCTCCCTCCAAGGACAGCGTCYCTGTGCAGGGGTGAGCTCCTGTGGGTGGCTGGCTGGCCTGTAGCCTCTGTCCCGGCCTCATGGCCCCGAGTCCCCGCACCTGGATGGGAGAGCTGCAGTGTCTGGCTCCTGGTCCGTTATATCTCCACAGTAAAACCGCGAGGCAGGCTGCTGGGCAGGTGACGGGGACCCTGCTCCAAGGGGGACGGGGGACGGCCGAGCGCAGGGAAGGGTATGGGGCGGAGCCTTTAGTGAGACTCAGTTCTCCTGAGTCCTGCCTTCTCGGGCTCCAGCGTAGGCGTTTTAGGGGTACACCAACGGCTCGTGGTGTGGAGCTCACCCTGCCTTCCTGCTCTTGTCTTCCTCCAGCGGCCACCACGCCTGCACGTCAAGCCTTCCCAGGTGCCTGCAGTGGAAGTGATTCCCGCGGGAGCCTCCTACAACCCAACCTTTGAGGATCACCAGGTTGGTGTGCAGTGGGTTCTTGGCCTGCTGAAGGTGTCACTGTCTGGAGTCCTTGTTCCCACTTGCCCTCCCTGGGAGTTCTCCCCTTACCTCAGGCCCCACCTGCCTCCTTCCCTGGAATTTGTCTGTTCAGGGACCAGACCGTCCGTCTAATCAGAACCCAGCATGGTGTGAGGGTGATAATAGCTCAGGTGTCTCTGTTGGCTCTGTGTAGAGGGTGGAGCCATGAGCGGGACCAGTGCTAAGACCCAGGCATGGGGTAGATCAGAAGGGCGTGCCTGATAGTAGATCACCCCGAACTCTCACCTCCGTCCAGGCCCTGCTGCGAGAGGCCCATGAGGTGGAGCTGCAGCGTGAGAAAGAGGCAGAAAAGCTGGAGCGACAGCTGGCCTTGCCCACCTCAGAGCAAGCTGCCACTCAGGTGAGCCTCATCCACCGCTTGCTGTAACCCCACCTATAACCCCAGCTGCCCCGCTGGCTCACCACCCTGCTCCCCAGGAGTCCGTGTTCCGGGAGATGTGTGAGGGCCTGCTGGAGGAGTCTGATGGCGAGGATGAGCCAGGCTGCGCTGAGCAGCCAGCGGCTGATGACGGGGCCACGGAGACCTCACCCGCCAGTGCCGCTGGTCCTGAGAAGAGGATGGAGAAGAAGACGGAGCAGCAGCGGCGGCGCGAGAAGGCTGCTCGCAGGCTGGTGAGCACCCTCCTCTGTGGCCCTTGTGGGCACACGGGGCCCTGGGACAGAGCTGGATGACAAGAAAACAGCTGATGAGTGACCCGATACCAGTTCCATGACTTTGTGGGGCCCTGGGTGAGGAAGGCCTTGGCAGAGTGGCACGAGGCTGAGCTCTCGCCCTCTGTCCACAGCGGGTGCAGCAGGCTGCACTGAGGGCAGCCCGGCTTCAGCACCAAGAACTCTTCAGGCTGCGTGGGATCAAGGCCCAGGTGGCCCGCAGGCTGGCAGAGCTGGCCCGCCGGAGGGAGCAGCGGCGCTTACGGCGACTGGAAGAGGCTGACAAGCCCCGAAGGCTGGGACGGCTCAAGTGAGGCCCGGGCTAGGGCTCCAGGAAATGGAGGTCTGCAGGCTGTATCATGTTCCTTTGTTGGCTCTGTGAGGCCAAATCCCTGAGTGTCCTCACCCTGTGCTCTGCAGGTACCAGGCCCCTGACATTGACGTTCAGCTCAGCTCTGAGCTGGCTGGTTCGCTCCGGACGCTGAAGGTATGCCATGGGGGCGGCAGGGCGCTGTGGGGACCCTGTGCCCAGTGATGATGACCATCCTTGCTCCCCGTGCCCGCTGGGCTGTGGGCGACACCATGGCTGCCCTGGGCTGGGCCAGTTGGGCCATTGCCTGGGGACTGAGGGCACAGGGTCGGGGTGAGGTGGGGAGGGCAGGTGCTGGCGTAAGCCTCTGACCCTCAGAAGGCCTTTGTCACAGCCTATGTTGTGTCAGTCCCTAGAGTCTCCTCAAGCTGTGCACATCTGGGGCCCAGCCTAGCACTGGGGCTCCCATGTTTTGCAGCTGTAGCCTCYGCCCTCTGAGCCTAGCTAGGCTAGCACACATTGACTCAGTGCAGTGCAGAGTCCCCAGAGCTCAGCAGGGTGTSCAYGGGGTGCTCTGGGGGCTTTGGGGACATGCTGAGCCCTGTCTGAAACTCGGCGCTATCTAGGATCCTGATGGTCTCTCCATCCCTCTGCCCCACAGCCGGAAGGCAACATTCTCCGAGACAGGTTCAAGAGCTTCCAGAAGAGAAATATGATTGAGCCCCGGGAACGAGCCAAGTAAGCTGGGCCACAGCAGGAGGACGGGGGCGAGGCACTCCCACGCCCTCCACCCCGCCCCAGGATGACGGATGCTCACCACATTTCCCCTTCTCCAGGTTCAAGCGCAAGTACAAAGTGAAGCTGGTGGAGAAGCGGGCCTACCGGGAGATTCAGTGAGCGAGGCCCGCCAGCGTGCGGCTGACTCGGAGCCATGGCCTGTCTTGCCCAGGGCCARCCCAGCCCTCTTCCCTGTGGGAAGCTGCCGGTGTCAGCCCTCCCCAACCCCATGATTGCTCAGCCAGCGGGCCCAGGAGTCTAGAGTAGGGGTGAAGGGGATGCCTGAGGGGACCAACCGAAAGTCTCAGATCCAGAGGGGTGTTACGTGAGAAGGGCGGTGGGTGCACCCTCCACTCATCCACCCCAGCTCTGCCCTCTGCCCTCTGCCCTCTGCCCTCAGGTTGTAGCTGTGCAGATGTGGGAGCTCCGCCCTCAATAAAGTGCCGTGACCAACGCTGGGGTCTTGTTATTTCTTCTGCCCCTCCTCTGCTGCCCAGGACTTAGCACAGCTCCTCTCCACCACAGCTCCTCTCCTGCCTTCAGTGCTGACTGTGTGGAGACCACAGCTCTGCAGAGACCACCGGCCACGCCCCCAGCCCCTCCCTGGGGGATTCTAGGCGGGGCTCTACCACTGAGCCATACCCACTTTCAGTGGATCATGAGTTTTCTTCAGTTCCTTCCGATCTTTGCTTAGGTTTCAGATCTCACTGTGGTCTCCCATAACCTCTGTCCTATTGTAATTTGTCCTAGTACTGTCCAGCCCCTTTCCCTGGTCGCATCTGTCACTCTTGGCATTCTGTGTATCTTCTTAGAACTTACATATTATTTCTGTAGTTTTTGTTTGGGCAGGGTGTCCTGTAGCCTCATACTTTATGTAACTGAGGGTCACTCTAACTGGTCCTGCTTCCTCCTCCCAGTTCTGGGATTAGCACCACCACGCCTTGCTARGGTGTATAGTTGATGCAATTTTATAATTTCATCTAATTTCAGAACAGCGTCTGTAACCAGTAGGTTATTCATCCAGATGTCACACACTTGAGACTGGAGTCTGTAAGGCCTTCATGAAGCAGAAAAGCCAAGTGGCTCCATTCTAATAAGTGTCCAAGGTCAATCCAAGCTTTTTAGGGGATCAGAGTCCCTCTTCACTTCCTGTTTAGAAACACCTTTGGCAACAAACCAAGTTTATGTTCTTTTGTTGTTGTTGTTGTTTCCGAGACAGGGTTTCTCTGTATAGCTCTGGCTGTCCTGGAACTCACTCTGTAGACCAGGCTGGGCTTGAACTCAGAAATCCCCCTGCCTCTGCTCCCAAGTGCTGG
>BDUI01022732.1:20563-35570 GCA_002335545.1 Apodemus speciosus
CACCATCATCATCATCATCATCAAGGGAAGGTAAAGTAGGAGCTGAAGCAGAAGCCCCCGAGAAATGCTTGCTCTCTCTGGCTTGCTATTAACCTTTCTTTAAAAATAATTTTTAAAAGACTTGTTAATTTTTATTTTATGTCTATGGGTGTTTTGTCTATGTACCATGTGTATGCCTGATGCCCACAGAAACCAGAAGTGTGTGTTAGATCCTGTAGAATTAAAGTTATAAACAGTTGTTAGCAGACATGTGGTGGCTGGGATTTGAACTTTGTTCTCTGGAAGGTCAGGCAGGCTCTTAACTGCTGAGTCATCTCTCCAGCCCCTCAGCTACCTTTCTTATCCGACACCTGCCTAGGGATGGCATTGCCCACAGTGGGGTGTGTCCTCTTATATCAACTGCAACTTAAAACACCTCACAGACATGGCCACAGACCAATGTGACCAGACCTACTCTTCAGTTAAGGTTCTTTCTCCCGGGGGGGGGGGGGGTTAGATTCATATCAAGTTGGCAGCTGCAACTATGACAGAAGGACACTAGAAATGGCCCACGAAAATACAAGACAATGTGACAGGTCAGAATTCATGAATCAAGAGTCTGCCTTGGTGCCTCTCAGCCCTCAGCACAGACTCTAGACTGCCCAGGAACTGCAACAGGAACGGTTCCCACACAGCTGGTACTCTCTCTCTCTGCCTTCTTCTCCTGAGGCCAGAATCCCTGGGTGCCCTGGCCATGGCTGCCGCAGGGCTCACCTCTGTGCCAGTATGGTTTCTTTCCCCTCTCTACTAAGTTGTACTCCTCAGATGTTCTTAGACACAACAGAAGGAACGGTCGCCTGTGATGTGACCACAGACTCATCTATGTGGCGGGCCCTGCTCCTTGCTCTGATGCGCAGCTGTCTGACTCAGGATGACAGACGATAACCACACACTGCAGGAGGAGATCCAGCCGGATCAGTGCGCAATCATCTCAGTGCTCAGAACCTCTACCCAGCGTGGCCCCCACTCTCTGACCACAATAGCCAACCCAGAATGTCCAAACCCAAGTTCTTTCCAATTGAATAAGAACAGTTGCTGCAATATTTAAAAGAAAAACCTCCAGAGAAAAGGTTTTTGTGTAGATCTTGGTTTGTGTATCCCAGGATGCTTAGCAGTCTCCCAGGATGCTTAGCAGTTTCCCAGGATGCTTAGCAGTTTCCTTGCCCTTTATTCAGTAGGTGTCATCAACAACCTTTCCCTACCCCAAGCTGTGACAAGCAATACTACTTCCAGACATTGACAAATGTCCACTCAGTAGGTGGGTGGACAGACCATTGGTGGAGAGCCACCGATCCAGACCTGTTGGAATGGCCTCTAGGTCCTTGCTGTCCACTCACTGTACCTTCTGTGCTCTGCATTCTCCACCTGCCTGTGACACAGTTGACATCCCACAGTTAGGCAGGCAGGAAGAACGTGGCCATGTGGCACTTGGGGCTCAGAAATCACCTATAGTCAATAGTGGGTACAAGTTTCCACTCATTGGAAACCAGCTGATGGCATCCGGTTGATGCATTTTCATACAAGTCAGTGTTTTCCCACAAAAATATTAACTTTACTTCCCCTTAGGCCAAGTCTGTTCCTTTTACACAAAGCATAGCCTTCATGTGTTGCTACGAATCATCAAGGTTGTAGAGACTATGAGTCATCTAAAATATTCATGACAACGACCTCAGGGAGACCTGGGGGAAAGACGGCGGTAAGCCATAGAATTGTGTTTGGGGTGGCTTTGTTCAATTCTAAGTTTCCAGTGCTCTAAGTTCCATAATGCTGTCACACATACCAACAACCTAAAAGCAACATCCACGTATGAGAGAAAACATGCACTGTGTGTCTTTTGAGGTTCTGGTTTCTTCACTCAGGATGATTTTTTTCTAACTCCTTCCATTTGCCTGCAATCGTCACGGTTTCACTTTTGTTAACAGCTGACTAATGTTTCATTGTGCAAATGTAGCACAGTTTAATTATCCATTTATCAGTTGATGGGCATCTCAGCTGTTTCTGACTTCTTGCTATTATGACTAGAGAACTAATGATCATGGATGAATAAGAATCTTTATAGTAGCATGTAGAGTCCTCTGTGTATAGTAGCATGTGAAGTCCTGTGTATAGTAGCATGTAGAGTCCGCTGTGTAGATGCCCAAGAGTAGGATAGCTGGGTCTTGAGGTTGATTGATTCTCAGCTTATGAGGACCTTCCATATTGCTTTCCACAGTGCCTGAACCCATTTGTGCTCCCACCAGCAGTGAATAAATGTCCCCCTTTCTCTGCAACCTCACCAGCATTAGCTGCCATTTGTATTATTGATCTTGACCTTTCTGACTTGGCTAAGATAAAAATCTCAATTTATCTTTAATAAATATATCATTTAATAAACAACAGCTAAGAATACTAAACATTTCTTTAAATGTTTCTCATTCACATGCGTTTTGTCTCCTAAGCTCACCCAGCTACAAGCCCTGCAACCTACAACAGTGACCTGACTGAAAAATATGCTGGTATGACTCTCTGTTCYCCCTGTTCTAGAGACAGCTACATCTTCTCATGCAGTGCCAGCCTCCTYCCGTAGACACAACAGTGAAGGTTGCTGTGAATGGATTTGGCCATATTGGACACCTGGTTACCCAGGGCTGCCTTTTGCTCTGCACTTGGCAAAGTGGAGATTGTTGCCATCAACAACCCCTTCATTGACCTCAACTACATGGTCTATGTGTTCCAGTATGACTTCACCCACAGCAAATTCAGTGGCACGGTCAAGGCTGAGAACGGGAAGCTTGTCATCAATGGGAAGCCAATCACCATCTTCCAGGAGCGAGATCCTGCTAACATCAAATGGGGTGATGCAGGTGCTGAGTATGTCGTGGAGTCTACTGGTGTCTTTACCACCACGGAGAAGGCCAGGGCCCACTTGAAGGGTGGGGCCAAAAGGGTCATCATCTCTGCCCCTTCTGCTGGTGCCCTCATGTTTGTGACAGGTGTGAACCATGAGAAATATGACAACTCACTCAAGATTGTCAGCAATGTATCCTGCACCACCAACTGCTTAGCACCCCTGGCCAAGGTCATCCATGACAACTTTGGCATTGTGGAAGAGCTCATGTCCACCGCCCATGTCATCACCGCCACTCAGAAGACTGTGGATGGCCCCTCTGGAAAGCTGTGGCATGATGGCCATGGGGCTGCCCAGAACATCATCCCTGAATTCACTGGTGCTGCCAAGGCTGTGGGCAAGGTCATCCCAGAGCTGAATGGGAAGCTCACTGGCATGGCCTTCCGTGTTCCTACCTCCAATATAGTCATCATGGATGTGACATGCTGTCTGGAGAAACCTGCCAAGTGTGATGACATCAAGAAGGTGGTGAAGCACACATCCGAGGGCCCACTGAAGGGCATCCTGGGCTACACTGAGGACCAGGTTGTCTCTTGTGACTTCAGCAGAAATTCCCACTCTTCTRCCTTTGATGCCGGGGCTGGCATTGCTCTCAATGATAACTTTGTAAAGCTTATTTCCTGGTATGACAATGAATATGGCTACAGCAACAGGGTAGTAGACATCATAGCTGACATGGTCTCCAAGGAGTAAGAAACCCTGGACCATCCACCCTAGCAAGGAGACTGAGAGCAAGAGAGGCGCTCTTGGTTGCTGAGGAGTCCCTGTCCAAACTTGGCCCCCAACACCAAGCATCTATCTCCCTYACAATTTCCATCCCAGACCCACATAATAACAGGAGGGGCCTAGAGAGCCCTCCCTACTCTCTAGAATACCATCAGTAAAGTCCGCTGCATCCACAAAATAAAAAAAGATATGCTGGTATAATAGCGGCACAAATGCTATGGAGTAACCAACCATTTAATTGATTTAAGAGACACTCCATGCGATGGAACCCATATTTAACACTGCTAAAGTGGCCAAGACTAGATAGGTCATGGGCCTAGGGGAAACCTTACTATTATTCTGATAAAGGAACACAGCAATAAAATGGCTCATGTGATATATTGCTATACCTATAGATCAATGTTACCAAAGAAATGTCCAGAGACAAGGAAACAGTGTCTTCCAGACAGAACAGGATTGATGAACATGTGAACTCACAGAGACTGTGACGGCACACAGAGATCTATGCAGGTTCAGGTCAGCAGGAGTCCCAGCACTGAGAGGGGCAGTGAACACAGGGTCCTACCCCTAACCAAGAAGTTATTTGCAATCAATACCCGTGGACAAAGGGGAAATCAGTTTTTTCCCAATAGAGCATCACTGGCTATAGTAACCACACTTTGGGTCCCATGCCCAGGAATAGTTGACCAACATAAAACAAACTCTATAGTGTGTGTGTGTGTGTGTGTGTGTGTGTGTGTGTGTGTGTAGGATCTTTATGCTTTGTTTTGGCATTTTTTATCTTATTGGGGTTCTTTGTTTTGACTTTTGGTTTTGTGGGTTTGTTTTTAGAGAGAGAAAGAGAGAGAGAAACATAAAGTTAGAAGGGCAGGGAAGTGGGAAAGAGCTGGGAGGAACTGGAGAAGGAAAAACACTATGGTATGAAAAAATTAAAACAAAAGCTATGGATGGTGGCACACACCTGTAATACCAGGACTCAGAAGGCAGAGGAAAGAGGACTGCTACAAGTTCAAAGCCAGCCTAGTTTATATAGCCAAGGCTAAATAGTTAAGACCCTGTCTAAAAATCCCATGTGTGTGTGTGTGTGTGTGTGTGTGTGTGTGTGTGTGTGTAATATATATACACACATTCTTCCGTGCAGCTCACTGTCGTGCATTGCAGACTAAGCAGCTCAGCAGCTTCTGGGGTTTCTCGTGCCTCCCCCTCCCATCTCATCACAGCACCTGGGTTTGCAGATGTGCTTTGCATCTGTCTTTGCAGAGATTCTGGGGATGTGAACTTGGGTTTCCACAACCACAAAGGAAGCACTTCACAGACAGAGCCATCTCCCTAGCCTCTGACTCCTTTTAGGGAATCCACCATGCCTCAGATGTCCCCAAGGGCCACTGTGGCATCCCAGTGAGTCCGTTCTCTGGAAGTGGGCCCTGCCCTGGTGCTGTGATCAGCAGTGGTGCCTGTCATTTATGCACCAGCAGGCGATGGCACCAGGCTGACCCCAGCCAGTCACGAATTCTCCTAAGTTCTGTGTCTTCTGAAATGTGAGAATTCATCTTGCTCAAATCCTCTACCATGCAACAATAGTATAGCTATTTCTATTTCCATTAGAGTGACTGCTAGGTGTTTCATTCCTTGCAATTAAATAACTTGCAAAAAAAAATCAGTTTATTTGGGGTTTTTTGTTTGTGTATCTTACATAGACCAGATGGCCCTGGACTCACTATGAAGCTGAGATAGGCCTGGATCTGATTCTTCGATCTCCACCTCCCGAGTGTTGAGATTACAGATGCACACCTCCTTGCCTCATTGCATAAAAGTTCTCCATTATTTGCATAGGTATTATCAGGTCTCTCTTCTTGAGCATGAGGGCTTAGGGAGACCATTTCAAGGCCTGACTCTGCTTTTTGCTGAATCTCCTGTCCCAGGCAGAGAGAGTTAGAAGCAGCTGTAGGGCGTGCTGAGGACAACCTGAGGAACTCGATCCTCTCTGTCAGCTATGTGGACCCCGGGATCAAACTCAGCTTGAGTTCCCAATTGAGACATCTTGCTGGGCCATGACCTTGAAGCTCTTTCCTTCCTGTCTGCACCTCCCATGCTGGGATTGCAGGTATGTACCACCAGTCCTGATTTATAGAGTTGAGGACCAGAACAAAGGCTTCATTCATTCCAGGAAAGCACTCTGCTCCAGCCCCCTCAGCCGCATGCCCACTCGGAAGACTGGGACTTCCTATGTGGATGCTCTGCCTCTGTTCCAGCTCCCCTGGAACAAAGCTCAGCCAGTTGAGGGATGGGATGTGCACTTCCTGAAAAGGAAGAGGAATTAGGTGCCATTGGGCACACTGCCTAAAACCGGAGAAATGACTGGGAAAGGGAAAAGTAGGCTGAGAATTAAAAGCCACTTAGGAGGCAGATGATGACCCTGCAAGCCTGCCTGATATCATCTCGCCTGCTTGGCAGGACCCTCCTTAGACGAAGGCCTTGGGCATACGCCTTGAGGAGGTCTCAGACAGTGCTTACAAGGAGGCTGCAATGGCTGTAATCAGAAACCTGGGGTGGGAATGTTTACCACTGACCCCTCCCCCACCCCAGCCTCTGTGGTCTGAAAGCCAGAGCTGGACAAGGCTGGCACTGCAGACCTAGTCTGAGTCTCACTCTGGGGTGGTGAGCGGCGTACAAGCTCCTAATTCTACCTAAACTTGGGCTTTTTGGACAATGTTTTGTTGCTTTCAGGCCAGATTCCTTTAAGATTTCACGAGCGTGTATGGTATGCTGGGGTCAGCCCAAAAGCTGAGCAGTACATGTATGGCTGACCATAGAGGTCACAACACGCGTTTGCACGGAAGAACCCAGAGCATCACATGTTTTATTTTAAAAAGAAAACTCTGAGCCAGACAGTGGTAGCATACACCTTTATTCCCAGCACTAGGGAGCCAGAGGCAGGTGCATCTCTGTGAGTTTAAGGCTAGCCTGATCTACAGAGCAAGTTCCAGGACAGCCAGGGCTACAGAGGAACTCTGTCTTAAAAAACCAGAAAGAAGAAGAAGGAGAAGGAGAAGGAGAAGGGGAAGGGGAAGGGGAAGGGGAAGAGGAAGAAGAGGAAGAAGAGGAAGAAGAAGAGGAAAAGGAAGAGGAAGAGGAAGAAGAGGAAGAAGAAGGGAAAGAAAGGAAAGAAAGAAAGAAGAGAGAGAAAGAGAGAAGGAAGGAAGGAAGGAAGGAAGGAAGGAAGGAAGGAAGGAAGGATGATGACTGACAGTTGTGGGGAGAGTGTGGTAAGAGTTGGGGCTCACCCTTGAGTGACCATTTAACAGCAGTCCCTGTGCGGAATTGCACTTGCTTTTGGTCTTTAGTGGTGGCAATGAAAGAAGACAGAAAAGAACCAATTCAGGATTGTCTTAGTCAGGGTTTTACTGCTGTGAACAGACACCATGACCAAGGCAACTCTTATAAGGACAACATTTAATTGGGGCTGGCTTACAAGTTCTGAGGATCAGTCCATTATCATCAAGGCAGGAACATTCAGCATCCAGGCAGGCATGGTGCAGGAGGGGCTGAGAGTTCTACATCTTTGTCTGAAGGTCGCTAGGAGAAGACTGGCTTTCAGGCAGCCAGGAAGAAGGTCTCAAAGCCCACACCCACAGTGACACAATTTCCTACTAATTGTGCCATTCTCTGGGCCAAGTATATTCAAACCACCACATGGCGGCTGGGGAGGGGTGGTTACCGGTGTCACTTGTTGTGACAGAACATTCTGAATTTGAGTCCCCAGCACTCATGTTTAAAAAAAGAAAAGAAGGAAAGTCAGCATGGGGGAGGGAAGGGAAGGTGGGTAATGATAGAAGATACTTACCCAGAATCCTCCTCTGCTTTCTTCATGCACCCAGTAGTGTGTGTAAGTCCCACTACTGAGCTACAACTTAGTCGTTCTGTCTCCATAATGTAACTTTTTAGACCAAACGACCTCTGAAATACCTTTAATTAAATGATCCATAGGTTTGCTATAGAACATGACATAGTAATTCTGCATGTTTCCACCATGATTTACTAGATTCTTGTTGCAATTTGTATCTGTGTATGAGAGAGAGCACGAGTTTGTGTTTGTGTGTGAAAGAGAGAGAGAATGAGTGTGTGTGTATGTGTGTGTGTGTTTATTAGTTTATGAATTAGGAAATTCAGACTCAGGGAGTTTACAATGATTAACTCAAATGTCAATAAAATTAGAACCAGCTTTAAATCCAGGTCTTTAAAGTGGAGAACACATCCATTCCCTCTGTGATGAGAATTGATAACTCCTGAGCAAAGGTGCTAAGGGGACCATAAAGTCTAGGGAGCTAAAATCGATGCTGTTGTGCTTAATTAATTTTTTAGGTCAGTGTACCAACGGCTGGGTGCCACTGCAGCATTTTCCATCGTGTTTCATCCACTTTGTCCTGATCTTCCTCCTCTCCGCCCCCGTCCTAGTGCTGTCTTGATCTTCTGTTTGTTTTTCTTTTTAACTAAGCAGTCATGCCGTATTACTAAGTTGATAGGCCTGTAAGTGTAACAGCCCAGGAGGAAGTGCGTGGCACACACCTGGAACCCCAGCTGAACCCCGAGGATTCGTTCTGTCCATCAATTCCTGGCACATACTAAGCACATATGAGCTGTTGTAAATTTGTTATTATTTAGTTATACACAGTCTTGTTCGTTATACAGCTCAAGTTGACCTCAATCACGGTCTTCCTACTTCCTCCGTCCRAGTGCTGGGAGCACAGGCTACCGACTCATAATAGCACGGGGTTGTTGGTTTGCCCATCTCTCCCCCCACCCCCATCACTTAGGGAAGACTTCATTAGTTTTTGTGCTCAAAAGCACGTAGATAAGATCTTATAAATTTAAGTTAACCCCTGTACAATGGGGAGGGGTGAGGCTTGCTTTGTCTCTTTTGAGACAGGGTCTCTCATGCAGTCAAGACTAGCTCAAACTTGCTCTGTAACTGAGGAATGTGTGTAGTGTCTGCTTGGTTGTGTGTGTGTGTGTGTGTGTGTGTGTGTGTGTGTGTGTGTATACCATGTGTGTGCAAGGATCACAGAAGAGGCCAGAAAGCAGCATGAGATACTCTAGAACTAGAGTAGTTCAGATTGTTATGAGCTGACTTGTGAATTCTGGGAACCAAACCAGAGTCCCCTGCAAGTGCTATTTTTTGTTTTGTTTTTGTTTTTGTTGTTGTTTTTTGTTTGTTTGGTTTTTTTGGAGTTTAGCCCTGGCTGTCCTGGAACTCACTCTGTAGACCAGGCTGGCCTTGAACTCAGAAATCCGCCTGCCTCTGCCTCCCAAGTGCTGGGATTAAAGGCGTGTGCCACCACCGCCTGGCCCCTGTAAGTGCTATTAACCACTAAGCCATCTCTCCAGCCCCCTATTCTTTTCTTTTGAGATAGTGTCTCACCCCATTGCCCAGACTAGCCTAGAACTAGTACTATGTAGCTCAGGTTGGCCTTCAACTCACAGCAATCCTCCTGTCTCATACTCTCGAGAGTTGGGATTACAGGTGTGAGACCCCAAGCCTGTATTAGAATGTGAAACACAGTAAGTTCACAGTGACAAGGGCYGGGGCTGGGTGGGCGTGGCTCCTTTGTGGGYGGACCACCTTCCTGTGTGAAGCCCTGGGTCTCATTGCCATCACTCCTGCTCTAAAGTCCTGAAAAGTCATGTGACTTCAAAGACAGAATGATCACTGTCCTGGGGAAATGGTGAATACCCCATGCCCCCGCCTTTCAGATAAATACCAAATAATCAGAGTCCACAAAATTAGCCAAATTTCCATACCTTTCCTCCCACAGAGCAATTTTAAAATGGATATGTATACAGTTATGAAGCAACAAAGAAATTTTATGTCTGTGGGTTCTTTTTTATAAGTGGAGAAAAATGTTAAGGTGTTGTGAGAACTCCAAAGACTGGGAGGAAGGAGTACCCTGAATTCTTCTTTTTCCTAAAATAATCCTTAGTGCCTAAAGCCAGCACCCAGAACTTTAGGGCAAGTGTTCCGTCCACAGCTTTGACCACCATGACTCGGTAGGACAACATTCACACGCCCATTCCCATTTGCGCCCTCGAAATGTGATCTATAATAATGGGCACATACTGAGAGACGGCTCCAAGGTTTAGTTAGATAGGCACCTGTGGGAGAGGCTCTGGGCTTCCCGGCACTTCTTCCATTAGGAAACTCGGCTCTGTAGCGCCAGACCTCTTATCAGACTTGCTCGCGTCTGACCCTTCTAAAGAGTCCACTTTTCCTGGAGTATACTGGCTTTCACATGATTGAAAGCAAGGCTCAGCCAAGTTCTAAGTCCAACTTGGGAATGTTTATCCTTTACTGTCCAGACCATGAGGTGAGTAAGTGACCAGAGCTCGTGGGCGGGGGCGTGTGTGAGGCTGCCTGCCTGACACAGCGGGCACATGACCACACAGGCGGACCCTGCTGGCTTCCAGGCCTGGAGCTCCTGAGAGCGTCTGGAAGCTGCGACCACTGCTGGTTGGAGGCTCGGGCTTCCCTGGGCCTGCTACCATAGAGAAGCCATGTTTAATTTCCTGCCCATGTAACCGTGTAACACTGTTTTCTTTAGATTTCCCCAGAGGTTCAAGAATAGTTATATATTAAAACCAATGTGTAAAAAATAAAAAAATAAAACCAATGCGTAGCCCATTTGTTGAGTTCTACGCAACAAAAATAACTAAGGCCTTAGAGAAGCAAGTCTGTCTTCCAGAAACTGTGGCAGGGTGAGGGAAGGGGCATGGGATACCATGAGGCATGAGGCAGGGACCATGCGGGGGAGACGGGATTGAGGACTTCCTTCCTACGACTCCCTCCTTCTGACCCCAGCCCAGGCCAAAATGGCTGAGCCACATTTGGGGTGAACTGTATAAGATTAACGTTTCCCTGGTCTAAAAGGGACAATGTCAGCAAGTTTGTTCTGGTTCGATCTAGGAATCAGTGCCCCCAAAGCCTGTCCGCTAGTGCGGGCTTGTTTTCTACCCTGACCTTTTTCTCTATTCAGTTACAAGGCTTCTTGGGAGCAGAAGCCTTCGATATGTTCATCTTAGCTCATCTACAGTACTCGGCCATAGCTTGAGAGACCGCGCCAAAGTTTAGATAGGTACATCTGGGAGAGGGCAGATGGCTCGGAGCTGTGTGCACAGCATGTGGGACAAAGGCTGAATCAACAGGGCCCCTGCTCAGTGAGACCCATCTCTCAACACCAGCAGGGGTCTTAACAGTGGTAGTGTGGACATTTGGGGTCGGGTAATTCCTTGGTGTAGTGTCTGGCCTCTGTCTACTAGCAGTTAGTGTGTATCTGTGTCCTACTACCAATCAGTTAAAAATGTCTCCAGATCCTGCCAGGTGTCCCTCTGGAAAACAAAATCACACCCATTCTGGAGCCACTGCCACAGGTGGAGCAGTGCCTCACCGTGCAGCGGTGACTCACAGAAACCTCCGGAAACGGCGGCACCTGGGTCAGGTCTTGAACAATGAGTAAGAATCAGGAAGGGGACGGGAGACAGAAGTCAATGCACAGGCAAGGACGTGGTGGCTTACTAGAGCTCTCTTCAGGGGACTAGGCGCGTGGGGGGACCCACATAATTGACAGACAGGGAAGCCCAAAACCAAGCACACACCTTCTCTTTTCAAAGTTGGCTCTGCCAAGCCTTATTTTCTATGGCTGCCTCCAACCCCAGAAAGTGAGTGATGCTAACAGAAGAACCTCTGGGACCAGGTGAGGTCACTTAGAGCAGGCAAGGTGCTAGGACAGCTCAGGATGTTTTCCTGTGACAAGGGACACAGGATAAGGCTTTTTTTTTTTTTTAATTGAAGAGGTGCTGGGGTTTGAACCAGGGTCCTCGGGAATACTAAACATATACTGTACCACTGAAATACATTTTGGCCTTGCACTAATATTTTAAAGTGCTTTCATGAGTTGTTTAAAATGCACAAAAGACTATTCAATATATAAGCAACAGTTACAGTGTGTCCATAACTGCCTGTGGCCAGAGACCTAGACTCTCTCTGATATTTAAAACCCTTTCATTGCCCCCTTGGTGATTTTGGTCCCTGTCCACTCCTAAGGGAGTAAGATACCTGTTTTCACACCTATCCATTCAACAAACACCTCTTTAAACATTCCCCTGTTAGACTGGGGGTTAGCCTGAAATGAAGAGGCCTGGGACCTTGGTGGCCTGTGACCTAGAGTTCTGACTACGTGCGTCCGCTCTCCAGAATCTGAAGGTGAGCCCAGGGATGCCGTGGTTGTAGGTTTAGTAATCAGAAGGAGGAGCTGGAGGAGTCGTGGAGAAGATCAAGGGCGAGCTGGAACCTGCTGGCCCTCCATGTCTGTTACCACATGTAGCCACGAACACCCTCAGGAATGGTAGCCGCTCCTCACCAGGCCAGGCCCAGCAACCCTTCCATGACGCGTTTGCTTCACACGGTCTAAGTTGATTCCATGGTCTCAGTAGCCCCATGAGCTAATGATTGCTCCCCCGACTCTTTTCACAGATGAAGAAATGGAGGCTCAAACATGTTGACTTGTGCCAAGTCCCGCAGTTTGTGAAGAAGTGGGTCAGGGTGTTTCCTGGTTGCCTCCGGTCACCCACATCCATTGCATTATGACTTTGCCTGATGACATGATTGCATTCACTGCCGCAGAAGCCCGAGGCTTGGAGGACCTGGAGCCTCCTAAGTGCCCTAGAGGGGACACAGGCAGTCTCCAGAGATAAGGCCCATACAACCCCACTGGAAAGTGGTGGCGTTTGTTTGTTCTTTGTTTGTCTGTTTGTTTATTGGGGCTGTAGTGTATGTGCTTAATTGTTTCTTACTCAAGTTGCATAAACTTGATACCAAGCATTTACCAGTCAGTTTCCACGGCGAGTATTGGTTTTCTTCAGTAAGGATTTCCCCATAAACTCAAATACTGATGATGCTTTCGTGAGCCTAGGACAGGAGGCTGGATCTTAGAGGCCATCCCGAGGTGGGCAATGACTCTATGTGACACAGCAGCTCTCCTAGTTGGTGAGTGACTCTGGGCGTGAAACAGGTCATGGCAGGGGGGGGAGGGGNTGGCTGCCCACGGCTCTGGGGAAGGGCGACACTGCACAGAGAGCCAAAGAACTGGCACCCCTCCCGGGACCATTCTGATGCTTTATGACTGGTCCGTGCTTGACCCTACGAAGAGGAAGTTGCAGGCCAGGCACCTAAGGTCAGTAGGTTGAACGTGCTAGGTAAGGAGCATGGGTGCCGAAGGCTGCCTGCAGCTGTGCAGAGCATGGCTATGTGCAGGTCATGGCTGTGTGCAGGTCATGGCTGTGTGCAGGTCATGGCTGTGTGCAGGGCATGGCTGTGCGCAGGGCATGGCTGTGAGCAGGCCATGGCTGTGTGCAGATCATGGCTGTGTGCTGGAGAGGCAGGAAGAAACCAACTGAAACGGCTTTTCCTGCGTTTGCCCAGGTTGCTGAATCTGCCATCAGAGGACGTGGGGAACTGTGGCCTCTTTTCTGCCCCCTGGCTTCCCCCACATCCCTTTCTATCTTAGATTGTTGTTGTTTGGGTTTTGTTGTTGTTGTTGTTGTTGTTGTTGTTGGGGTTTTTGTGGTTTTGTTTGTTTGTTTGTTAGTTTGTTTTGTATGCTTACTCTATAATCCAGGCACGCTTGGAACTCACAGTATTACTCAGATTGACTTAAACTCATGGCAAACCTCCTGCCTCAGCCTAAGGTATGCATCTGTGACCCTTTCTTTGGATTTGAAGGGAAATTGAGCTCCCTTGTGTTGCTGTGGCTAAGGCCTGGGGCACACTTTTGCCCGGTCAGTCAGGGTTCAGAGCAGCGCGGTCCTCTGGAGTACTCACAGGATCGGGGTTTTATGCAGCTGGTGGAGGAGCTGGGTGAAGGCCCTGGARGAAGGGCAAGGCTGGAGAARAAGCCAGGGACACTGAGGGTCAGTCGTGAAGGACTGGGCCCAATGTGGGTGGAAATACCATCTGACAGAGGGCCCGAGGCTGCCGGACCCTGGACTCAGCACTTCAGAAGGGCTGGAGGCACGGACATGAGAGACAGACAAGTGACAAGCTGATGACGCTCTGGGCTGTCACCTCGTTGATGGGGATCTGTCGCCTTCAGGGAGGAAGAGCAACCCTCTGTTTTGTTTTCGGGGTCACAGCCCCTCCTCATTGAGAGCCATCCAGGAAATGGTCTCTGGAAGAGCAGCCCTGTGTGTGTGTCAAGATGAAAGGTTCGACCCTCGTATTTGAGGTAAAGCCATTGGCGGAGACAGGGAAACGCAGATCTTAGGCCCATGAACCACAAACTCTCCTCCTTGGGTATGGTGTGGGATGTGTGTGTGTGTGTGTGTGTGTGTGTGTGTGTGTGTGTGTGTGGTGTGAATTTTCAGAAGTGACTGAAAAGAATAGTTCCCAGAGCTCCTTTCTTAAGGGCACGGGGGTAGGCGTCTGTTTTAACAAGATCGACAGGTGACACCGGTACGCAGGAAAGAGGCAACCTGCTTGCTGTGCTCACCACAGAACAAGTTGCAATGAACTCAGCTCGAACAGCCTGCTGCGGAAGTCCTCCCTCGGTAGGTCTGCTGTGTGCAGACACTGAGACAGGGACCTGCGTGTTGAGGACACCCCACATTACCTCCTGAGCCAGACTTTGAGTTTTCTGTCCTCTGTCTTGCTCTCACAACTCTTCCCAGACTTTCAGAGCAAGCTAAGAAAGCAGCTGTGCACCCATCTCAGGCTCTGCAGTGAGTCGCTGGGTGTGGGGGGGGGCAGCCGGGCGCTCTCACGCTCACACTGCCAAGGGAATGAGGAGTTGGGAAATCAGAGGTACGCCGCACCCTGCAAACCGGCCTTACTGGTGACTCACACAATTGATTCGTCCCATTCCGTGATCACCACTAAAGAGCGTATATCTGACACCCCAAAGTATGTGGGCATCTATGTGGGGGAACCATGTGAAGCAAGTGAAAATGCCAGGGACCCACCTGCCTTAGAGGCCCGCCCTCCCACGGGCCTCTTTTGCCCTCAGACACACCCATCTACCTACCCACTCCACAGAGACCTGTGCCCCGCTGTAAGGCTATCACAGGGTGCCACCTACACCTCCCTGAGCCGAAGGCTTGGGGAGGGCCAAGACAGCACAGTGACAGGCTCAGTGAGGGTGTGGTCATGTGCCCCTGCAGGCAGCCGCTCCAGGGTCTGCTCATCCAGTCCCCTTGAGAGAGCCGTGAGGTGCATGGGAAGGCCTTTCTCACCCTTTCTTCTTCTTCTTCTTCTTCTTCTTCTTCTTCTTCTTCTTCTTCTTCTTCTTCTTCTTCTTCTTCTTCTTCTTC
>BDUI01022733.1:12970-34638 GCA_002335545.1 Apodemus speciosus
TTTTTAGATAAACAAAAGCTTGTTCTCCTCCATTCCCAAACAAATTAGAAAATTTGAGGACATCTGTGACCTCTCCAGTTGAGGCCCTTTGTCCAAATATTTAAATAATGTCATATCACAGGACATAAATTGCAGGTACAAGGGGAATTTTCAGTATCTTCTTAGAGCCCTAGCAGAGATCTCTGCACACCCTATCCATCCTCTAGAGAGTAGGCATCACACCGCCCACAGTAAGCCTTCCRCTTTCCTCATAGGAAACACCCACMATCACTGGCAAAGCCATTGTCCTGACACCTTATGTCCGGTGACTTATGCCTTACGGATAATTTTCTGGCCTCTGGCATTGGGGTGGGCAACATCTAGCAGTCCCGCGAAACTCCAACTCATCAACGTCCTTTGAGGTATCCACAGTTTGACTTCAAATTCAACATAGTTTGCCAAACTCCCTTCCAATTTTAGGAGTCTCCATTTCAGGATCTCTTGACTCATACAGCTAAACATGGCAGGTATTGATGCTCATGATGCAAATAGCAGCAACCGTATGCATAATCACGTGCTAAGTATTTCTGTGGGTGATACCTCTGCTATGTGCTTTCTAATAACTCTTGCTTCTAATTCTCACGAGAACCCTAGGAGGCTGATATTGTTACACTCATGTTCAGGGTGCAAAGTTTAGAGAACTCATGTAACTTACTCAAAACGACACACAGATTGTGTACAAAGCTGAGATGCAAAAAGAAGCCTGTGTGCTAGCCAGGGCTTGGCTTTCCATTGCTGTCTACACTTGAGGACACAAGTCCTATGCTCTAGCTATGACTGCAGGGTCACTGGATCCCTGGGATCTGGACCACAAGGACCTGACTTTATTCTGGGACATGACACCACTCTGACTCCTTCACCGGGCATGATGGGTGCTCATTAAAGCTCTGTTCTCACAGTGATTATTCCATCAGTTCCTCTATTAAGAGAGAAAGAGAAAGGGGGTTTTGAAGCTGCCTATGTCCCTCCTGGTATGTCATCTTTTGTACTCTACAGCTTACTATGATGTAATTCTCATTTAACTAATGGCACTTCTTCTATATGCCAGGGTGTCACCTGGTTCAAGCAAAAGGAATGAATCCAACAGAAAACAAAAGATTCTTTCTTGAAGTGGGAACATGATTTTTGTGATATTTTCCTCTATTTTCTGTCCAAAATAAAAACAAAGCAAGCCTGAGGTGGGCATGCTGGGTCTTACAGCATTCACGCTGGTACTCTGACTCAGCCCCACTGGCTTTATTGTGTTAATATATTTTATTGCCCATAATTCAGTACCCAGAGAATGACCKAAGGTGATAAACCACTCCCCTACTTAAATGCCCATTCTCAACATGYTTYAGAATAGTGACAAGGAATGGAGGAGGACTTGAACTTGGTAGGAGGAGCAGACACCCTCTGCCACAGGGTGATATTTTAATTATTATTCTTAACTCCTTGTTTGTCCTTTTCTTGTGCCCAGGCAAAAGACTCAGGGAAGCCACAGCAAGTTTCTCACACCTATATCCGTGTCCGGGTCATTGAGGAAAGYACCCACAAACCCACAGCCATCCCTCTGGAAATTTTCATTGTCACCATGGAGGATGACTTTCCTGGTGGGGTCATTGGAAAGATCCACGCCACAGATCAGGACATGTATGACGTGCTCACGTTTGCCCTGAAATCAGAGCAGAAGAGCTTGTTCAAAGTGAACAGTCACGATGGGAAAATCATTGCTCTGGGAGGGCTGGACAGCGGGAAGTATGTCCTGAATGTGTCTGTGAGCGATGGCCGCTTCCAAGTGCCCATCGATGTCGTTGTGCATGTGGAGCAACTGGTGCACGAGATGCTGCAAAACACTGTCACCATCCGCTTTGAGAACGTGTCCCCCGAGGACTTTGTCGGGCTGCACATGCACGGGTTCCGGCGCATTCTGCGGAACGCGGTCCTCACCCAGAAGCAGGACAGCCTGCGTATCATCAGCATCCAGCCCGTGGTGGGCACCAACCAGCTGGACATGCTGTTTGCTGTGGAGATGCACAGCAGCGAGTTCTACAAGCCAGCCTACCTGATCCAGAAGCTGTCCAACGCCAGGAGACACCTGGAGAACGTCATGCAGATAGCAGCCATCTTGGAGAAGAACTGCTCGGGGCTGGACTGTCAGGAGCAGCACTGTGAGCAGGGCTTGTCGCTGGATTCCCACGCACTCATGACCTACAGCACCGCTCGCATCAGCTTCGTGTGCCCTCGGTTCTACAGGAACGTGCGCTGCACCTGTAACGGTGGGTTCAGCTAAATGGATCTCTTCCTACATCCGGTTATTGTTATCATGGCTGCTACAATCTACCCGACAAAAGCACCCAGAGAAGGTTAGAGTTGGAGGGTGTAGTCTGTCCTCCCAGGGAAGTCACAGCAGTGGGAAGTCGAAACATTTGCTTTCGTGTGTACCTGGAGTCAGAAAGCACAGAGTGAGCAATTCTGGYGCCCCACTTTTTCTCTTCATTTTATTCAGTCCAGGGCCCCAGACCATGGGGTGATGCTGCACACATTCACAGTGGGTCTTCCCTAATCGATCAAGTCTTTCCGGAAATACCTCTGTAGACACACRCACAGGTATTTCCGTAATGACTGTAAATCCAGTAGAGCTGACAGTAAAGATTAATCCTCACGCCTCCCAGCTCTGCAATGCCACTGTCGCATTCAATCACTCACTCAACTAAATACCAATTCTCACATCCCAATATCCAGGGTGGATGCTGGGTATGTACAAGAAACGGGAGGTGTGACCAGATGGCCACCGCAGGCACAGAACTTTATTTTAGTCTGTGAGGGATGGCGTCTTCCAAGTACCCATCAGTATCATTGTGCATGGGGAGCAGCTGACGCGTGGAGCGCTGCAGACCACTGTCACCACCTGCATGGATCTGCCTATGGGACTATAAGCCCTTGCAGCAGGCTCAGTGAGAGGTGGCATCATGTAGGCTGAGATAAACTCGGGCAGGGATGAGAGAAGGACTTGCCTGAGGAAAGCTTAAAGGGTGAGAGAAGAGCCCGCCCCAATGAATGAAAGCGTCTCCTTCCTTCGCTGGTAGGAAGTGGCAGCCCTGACAAATGAGACCAGAGAGGGCTATGTACAACCAAAGCCATTAGCTAGGATGAAGAATTAGAAATGACCCTAGGGTAGCAGGAGCCATCGACTGATTAGAAGGAAAAAGGTGACGGGGTAGGCGACATCCTTTACAAAGGGTGCAGAGTGGGCAGGCTCGAGCCTGCTGATGGGAAATGAGTCAGGAAGCCGGAGCAGAGGGTAACAGCAGCACCATTTGCCTCCATGAAAGGCAGGCCAGATGTCTGAGAGCACAGTGAAGGGGCAGGCTGACCTCAGAGCTGCAGAGACGAAGCTTCCTGCCTGTCATTGAACATTGCCCTTGGCTGGTCAAAGGTCATAGCGGTACAGTCGCAGGTCCCCAGTCATCAGAGAGAAGAATTGCTCTCCCTGTCCCTCTTTTCTCTCTTTGATTTGGGGGCCATAAATTTACAGCCCTCCTCTAAGAAAAGCATACTGGAGTTACTCTCTCCAGTGCAAACTTGGTCCGCAGAGACTGTGGCCAGAAGGGAAGCCATTTATAAACCATCCCGTGGGTAGCTGAGGACAGGCAGCAGTTCTGGCCTCTTCTCTGGAGGCAGGATTTTGGTTGCAGTTTTAAACATCAAAGAGAGGACCCAGTGTGACTCTCAACCCCTTGCAGGAGGCACTTTGACTGCATCAGAGCTTCCAAGAAAAGTGGGCATTTGCCCTCTGGTACCAGTGACTTTGGTTTGCATTTTCATCAAGAGTATGGCGAGAGGGCCAGACCTGTGACATATGCACTATAGTCACAAAGTAATTCAGCACAAGCATGATAGGTGAAATGCATTTCTGGCAGATGCCACCATGAACAATTTATGAATGCCAGCTGTCCAGGCCTTGTCTGGATGTCCTTTGCAGACAAACTGATTTATGCACCGAAGCTGTGCTAGCGAGTCCGGGTAGTGATTCACAGCAGGGTTCAGGAGGAGTTCAGGACAGGACAGGGCAAACTCTGCAGGGGAAACTACAGAAGCGCATCAATCTTTCACTCTGAGAACTCAGAGAAAATAAAAACTATTTTGAGGCAGCAATGTTCTAGACAGTGAGGATTGCAAATGAAAAGCGCACAGCCCCTTCCATAGCCGAGATGCTGAGGCTCGCTCGCTCGCGAGCATCTACCTGCTGGAAGGAGCTCAAGACTAGAAAACAAGAGTCCCTCCTGCAGCTGGGGGAAGTCTTCTGTGACGTGAGGGCTTCACAGATATGAATGTGAGTTCAAGCAGTGTCTTTACAGGAAAGGATTTCTTATTTACTTGTTTGATGCTTATAATTTTAGTGCAAAGATTTGGTCTGTGTCTGGTATATTATTCTGATATTCTAAATGCAATGTTTTAAGATGATGTTCCTACCCAGGATTTCTATATTCCCCTTAAATTCTACTTTCAGTACACCTAGAATGCTATTATTTCTGCGACTGGCCCTTGGTAGGCAAGAGGAAGCCTTCCGAGTAGGTATTAAGCCGAGCCCTTGTGAAACTAGGCATGGTAAGGAAAGTTCTCAGTTTAAGTCATCCTTAAAATGAAGCTGAAGGCAAACTTCTAAAGTAAATAGAGCTGAAAGTATTTTCTGGCCCAGCCTCATCTTCAGCATACAATGCAAGAATAACCTCATGTGTCCTGCCTAAGGCCACAGTGAGACTACACACTGGTTCAGGTCAAAGATGAGGAACTGTATCCTCAAGACCTGTGTATCAAAGGCTTGGTTTTCAGCTGATAGAATGTTTTTCAAATGTGTGTGAAATGTGTATATTTGTACATGTATTGATACATGTGTATGAACACTTGTGTGTGTGTGTGCGCGCGCGTGCGCGCGCACGCGCGCGCATGTGTATGGAAAACAAATGCCAAGTATCTTTCTCAATCACTCTGTACTTTATATATTGAGGCAGAATCTCAATGTATATCATAGACATATACATATATACATATTCATATGTATATACATATGAATATATATACACATACACATACACACACAAATATATATATATATACATATACATACACATACACATACATATACATATAGTCAGTTTAACTAATTTAGTAATTTACCTGGCGAGCTTGTTTCTGGCATTCCGTGTCAGTGCATTCCATACTGTGGGATTTCTTTGGTGGGTTTTGGGGATCTGAATTCAGGCCCTTGTGCTTACATGGAAAGTTCACCCTTGGCCCCACTGATGTGGAGTGGTGACTAGACCAAGTGGACTCTAGAATCATCTGTGGATCAGTCCACTGGTGAAGGCATGGTTGAATACTCTGTTAGAAGGCAGCTCTAAAGGATGAGATGGTTCGTGTGACACTCCTTTGAAGAGAATGCCTTATTCTTCAAGTCTTTTCTGTGCTTCTTTCCTCCCGGTTGCTGTGAAGAGAGCAGCCCCACTCCACTGCTGTCTTTCACCATGATGATCTGACTTACCTCAGGCAGTGGAGACAACTGACAATGGATCAAAGGCTTGGAAACCAGGGGCCACAACCAAACATTTCAGTTAGAGTTTGATTCACTCATGTATTTTGTCAAAGTAACCCCCCAAAAGTGATACATCTACTTCATAATAGCAAGGACCCTCCTTTTATGTAAATCATAATCAAGACTCCTCAATTAAACCCATTTCCCGGTCTTCCAGGAATAGTCTGCCAGAATACTGTGATCCCAGGAAGACAGATCTCTCAGACACAGTTTGGAACTAGCTCGCTACAAGTGCCAAGCCTCATATTCAGGCATGGAAAACATGTTTGGCTTACATGACGTTATCAGCATTCGTGCCTCTACTGCTCGGGACAGCACAAGTAAAAGAAGAATAAATTCTCTTTCAGGCTCCAGGGACAAACTATTGTCGCCCCTTGGGTCTTCCAAAGTTTCCTTTTAAGTAAGAATAAAGGAATATAACATGTTAGCAGGAGCTAATTTTTAAGGCATCCTTTCATTTATTAGAAGTCAAGGATACTGAATTTGACAGACATTCCTCTCCCCAACCACACACACACATACACACACACACACACACACACATACACACACATACATACACACACATACAGAGAGAGAAAGGGAGAGAGAAAGAGAGAGAGAGAGAGAGAGAGAGAGAGAGAGAGAGTAACTCACACACTAGTGTGGCTGTTCTTCTGTTTATCCTGGGAGGCTGACAGATTCACTAAATGGTCTTTCCCACCACTCGGTGGAATAATTAGCGTGATAAATGAACGTGGTGGCATTTGGGGCTGTATAGTGATGTTTATACAGAGTTGGACTCAGTATTCCGCCCCCTCCCAACTTCCAGCTCATCTTTTTCTCATGCAGATTTTTAGGTCCAATTATCATCATTAGCATCTTGAACCAAAGTGCTGAGTTGTGCTAACAAGTGAAACCCGATGTGACTCTCACTGCCAAATAAGCTCATTAAATCCCAGGCACCATGAAACAGCGTCTTTTAACGGAATTAGGGAGATGCAGAGTTCTGATGTCCTGAGATGACTCCCCGTGAACTCTGAGTAGCCAATGAACACTGTCACACCAGTCAGGAAGTCTGACAGCAAGTTTAATGGGGACTGATAGATGTCACGGACCTCTCATGGGTAAGCAAAAGGAAGGGACGTCAAAACAACTCAGGAGACTCTACCGATTATCCTCGGTTTAAATTTTTCATTAGCTGCTCAAAAAATATGAAATAGAAATATATCAAAAAGGACATACTTGTCTAGAATAGACTCCCAAGGTAACCATCAGCATTTAAAGCCAGTGTGTTTACAGAAGCTATGGCAGCAGTGGCTGCCTAGTTTGTCATATTTATTCAAATAAGAAACAGAGGATGGGGCTAGAGAGCTCCGCTAAACAAATGGGACATTTCCATGAGTGACACTCCTGCTAGACAGATGAGAGGGACCGTAGCTGTACCCTCCACCAGCAGGGGAGGACACTCCCAGCCCTGGAGAGCAGCACATAGGCACTGAAGGTGGTGTCAGCTGTGGAGGGGAGGGGCAGCCTGGGGAGTTCCCTCACCTCCTCTCCACTCCGGTAATCCCTGAAATGAATTCAGGAAGAGTAATTGTAAAGGTTGAGGAAGAAGGACTAATCTCAGATCTTAAACTCAGGGATTACCAGAGAGGTCACCAGAAGAAAGTGAAAGCCAAAAGCTCAGGTGCAGGCTTCATAAAGGACAATCACAGTTTATTAACTTTCTTATAGTCATAAACCGGATTTGAGTTTTGGAAGTTAATATGGTTCAAAGACTGCTTAAGAAATTTAAAGAGATCACAGGGTGGTTCTTGAAGTTTATCTGACAGGATTGCAGTTGATTAGTTAGATAAAACTCTAGATCCCAGATGGAGGAAGTTGGGGTGTCGGTGCACATCATAAGCAAAGTCAGTCTGCTTGTCTGGGAGACTCTTAGTAAACATGCAGAAGAGGATGCAACCCTCTGGAGGCCATGGGTACTCCGGCCTTAAGCTGAGCTTATTATTTCAATATTCTTAAAAAATATATTGTCTCTATGCAGGCAGTCTTTACAGTGACTATTGCTTGTGCTAGAATTTTCGATTATTACCTGGCAAGAGGCTTTAACCAGACTCTGGGCTGAGAGGTTTCTTTTTCATTTCCCTGTCTTTCCGTCCTGCCTCACTGGGACCTGAGTGGGTCTGGCAGGATGCCTGGAGTTAGGCAGGTGGCCACGGGGGTGGGGGTGGGACGGTTCCAAATGAAGAGTGAGGGCCAAGGCATGGAAATGAAGAAGTGTACAATCCACCCACAGATCGCAGTGGGGATGGACAAAGAATTAATAATTTTTTGGTCCCTGAACAGCTTCCAATTCTATTTCACACTGTTAGAATTGCATTGAACACTCTGCGACTCTATAAAGGAGTTATCATCAACTTCCCTCAAAACTTAAAGAAACCAAACCTTGGAAACCTCCATTGACAGGCTCACAGCTACAGAGCTCATACATGGCTAAATCAAGATTCACATGTGATCATCTTACTGGAAGTGTTTGTTAGCATCAGTACCTTTTTACCTCTGTGCAACTGTGGAAGGAACTTGGAGGCCACCCAGCCCAGCCTCCCACCCACCATTGACATCCAGTCTGCCTTATCCCTTGTATTCAGCTGAGGTTTAAGAATGAGACCAGGATCTCTCCAGATGGTTATAGCTCCACCAAAGTCTATCTTCTCACATTGCACAGCTTCAGCCTTTGCACACACAGAGCCTGGCTGGCTCATTCCTGTTCTCAACCTGCCTTGAATAGCTAAGGAGAGCAATTATGATTCCTCAGGTTCTCTTTTCTCAGGCAAACATCAGTGTTCTTTACTCCTTGATATAAACAATTGCATCCTGCCGAGATCGAGAAAGTGCATGATTGGGACACAGAGGAAATATAAAGGACGAAAGTATCAGTTGTGGTTGGAGGAATTCAAAAAAAGAAAAAAAATACATTGAAAGCAATGAAGTTTTTAATGTTGGGATTTGGCCAATCAGAAATGCGTGTTGAGCAAAGAAAGCAGTGAAGAGAAATGCCGCAGCTCTGATAGGGAAGAAGATTGACAAAGGCTTTATCCCGATGAAACCTAAAACAGCATCATGATGTCAAGAGGGTAGCAGGGCTTGGCTGGGCAGGATGGGGAGGAATGAGAACAGTTCTTGGAGTAGACACTGTAGGACAGGGAAGGAGAGCCTGTGGGGAGATGACCCTGGTGATGCATTCTTAAAGTTTAATAAAATACAGTGAGGAATTCTGAAGTAGCCTGACACATGAAACTGGGCACAAGATTCTCTTTTAAGTAGACAAAAATTAGAATTGGGCTTGTTCTCTGGTTTCAGTTTGTTGGTGATAATTGTCTGAGAACCTTCTATCCATACAAGATGGCTCCAGGGAGGTTGTCTCGAATAGAACCAAGCTTGGCCATCAGTGAAATAATATGCAAAAGATGGCTAAGCCCAGTGTTCTATTGCCTGGACATGTCTCTGCTTCTGGGAGAGCCACATAGACTGCCTCAACTCTGGATTCTCTGGGGAATATATCCCATATCTGTTGCAGGCCATGAATCTGGAAGGCTTCTCACTGACTTACACAACATTTACCCAGACACAACATCTCAGCAAAGCATGTGGGTTTCGGATCAGGGGACTTAGCATTAGTTATTGGATTCTTCAGCATAATGAGGCAGTGACATAAATCAAGAAATGGACTCAGCTCAAAGTGGCAGCTTAATAATCACAGCTAGATGCTGATGTATTAGCCACTGGCGCAGACATAATCCCATGGGGTGTGGGAATACTGCGGCGATGAAGAGAGTCATAAATATGGAAGCAAGACCTTCCAA
Source organism: Apodemus speciosus (assembly GCA_002335545.1). NCBI lineage: Eukaryota > Metazoa > Chordata > Mammalia > Rodentia > Muridae > Apodemus > Apodemus speciosus. The sequence continues at coordinate 22,430 of BDUI01022733.1, forward strand.
AAGTCTCCAGGGAACCACCCTTTGTCCTGCACAGAAGTACAGAGGCTTCATCTCAGGCCACTTTCCTGCTGTCAGTGCTGTAGAAAGCAACCAGAAATCTCCACCTGAAGACCTTCAGCAACTGGAAAAGTTGCAAAAAACAGACAGACRCATCCTCTGTGCATTTATATAAAGAATACCCACAATTGAGGTAAGGAAGATATGGCTACACCTACTGGTAGGTGAAGGAGGTGGCGGAAGAGGAGGAAGAAGAGGAAGAAGAGGAGGAGGAGGAAGAGACCACAGATATGTCTGAGGTGGAAAAGGCAGGGGACTGTACCGGAGGTAGGAAACGTTAAGGGACAGTGCGTGACATAGAGAAGGTGCAGTGTGCCCGAGTAGGAATGGGAGAGGCTGTAACTGCTGTGGAGAATGTGAGGGAGCTGTGTCTGAGGTAGACAAGGTGTGGTGGTGTACCTGAGGCGGAGAAAGTGGGGAATCGTGCCTGAGTCCTTGCGGGAGAAGGTAGAGGTGGTGATGGATTGTGAGTAAAGTGGAAAAGGTCCAGGAGGACTCTACCTGAAGTGAAAAATAAAATATTGGCTTCGGAGCAGAGTTGGAGGTAGGGGACTGTACACAGGTTGGAGGAGACAGGAGCTTCACCTGTAGTAGACAAGGCAGGAGGCTCTACTTGGAGTGGGGATGGATGCACAGACACAGCGGCATGAGTCCTGTCATCCTGAAGAATAGAAGGCCTTGTCTCACACCTCTAATACACGTGGCATTTCATATCATCTCAGCTTACAAATCTGCCTCAAATCAGGCAGCTAGTAGAAAGATCAGGTCCCTGCCGTCTTGACAGGTCGGTTTTATAGCCTGTCCAGTTTTATAGTCTGGTTCAAAGTTTTCCTTACAACTATTTCCTCAGACACTGGCCCACTCATTTTCACAACACTGTGAAGAATCTTTGTCCTGATGCTCTGAAAGGCCGTCATGACCCGGAAGAGCTAAGCAACATGTTCAAGGCCACGGAGTAAATACATTAAATAACTAGGCAGGTCCGCAGCTTGTCAATAGGATCTGGACACTTTACTGTCACGCTTCCTCTGGGGACCCAGAACCAAGGGATGGAGGTTATTCTTCTGCTTCGTGCTCTGACAGAGGCTACTACTGCCTGGTCTTAGACTGGCATATGACAAATGGACTCATTTAGCTTGATAGAGAGGGAGCAGTTCATGCTCCCTCCACACTGATAGATGCCTGGAGATGCCGAGCCTGCAGGTCTAGAGGCCTCCACTCCCTGAGCTGTCACGGAGCACAGCGCAAGTTCATTAAACCGGGATTATTTAATGATACTTAATAAGATAAACTTCCTCCCAGAAGCCAACGCGAGTTGACACTGTCATCTCTTAACTGGTACTCGGGAGCTGATGAGGCACTTTCTGCCACCAGAGAGTGGGTCTTTAAGGCTCTTAACAATAATAGGTGTGCACGGTTGCCTGAGATGGAATCATATAAACATGGGGTTTCTAAAATCAGGTTAACTCCTCAGCACCCACGAGGCCCAGGAGCACCTGGCTTAACTCAGGATCAACATCTCAAGCCACGCCCTTCAGACAATAGTGCTTCAGAAAGGAACCAATCTCTACGGATACTTCTACGGATACTTTGTAGAGAGCAAAGAATTACTATGTTAGATATGGAGACTCGCCTGTCTGGAGGAAGCTGGTTCTCAATGGTTTTCTGTATTTACTTGGAATAAACTTGTCGACCAAAGGTCTGTACATTATGCAGACTGGCCTGCGGGCTCAGGTTTGCTGATGGAGTTCTGTCAGCTGCAGGAGAGTGAGCCTGTGAGCTGAGCTCCCTGACAGGCAGCTGGACCAACTATTTATTTATGGCTAAGCAGATCCCAGGCTCGAATGAAGGCAGAAGACTCCTGCAGCTATCTAAAGCAGCCAGAGCCACATTCCTTACCCATAAATGTCCCCTCAACAATAGAGAGGTTATTAGAAACAAAAGGAAAAACTGATCGAAGTCACAAGCAGATAGAATGAAAGCACAGGTGCGTTAATATATACTAAATGATGTTACTTTATAATTCACTTGCAATATTTGTTTTGCTGTTTTCCATACACGCTCATGCTGCATTTTTCCTAGTGGGGACTGGATTGAAAAAAATCATTAATTGGTAGCTGTTTATTGTGACCCAAAGCCACAAGAAGAAGAAGAAAGTGCTTGAGATCCAACTGATGGTTAAGTGAATTTGTGTGTTAACTCAAAGTCAGAGATTCAACATATCAAGTGACAAATTCTATGCTAATTATCATGATGAGTGTGGTTACAAAAGGCCAGATATGAATAAAATGCAGAAATCCCTCAGTGCTGAATTGTCTCAGAAATATAGAGATTAACTTTCATTAGATGCACACAAAAATGTTTAGTCTTATTTGATAAATATCACAGTTTCTATGGGAATAAATATCATTACTGTCACACATCTACACTTACCTAACCATCCTTTACTCTTTGAAATGGTGGCTTTTAAATTAAGGTTTTGAGAAGTAGGATTTCTTAGCACTGTAGCCATTACATAAAACCAGAACAGACATTGAGTAACATCTAGAGTGGCATGTCAAAGATGCAGTGACATGTGGAGATGGGATCCCTAGGTGTACTGAAATAGAAAAATAAAAAGGGGTGTTAATCAAGAGCAACAGATTTCTGTACATAAACTACTGCTAGCTGGAAGGGTCTGGCCAGGTACGCCAGAAACTAACGATAAGAAGCTTCGTGCTCTATGCCCATTGCTGCCTCCATGTCGTTTTTTACTTAGTTCGCTTCAGGTTCTTGTACCTTTCAGCATAACCTAACTATTGTTCGACATTAACAAGTACCCTAGAAGGGTGTAGGCCATCTTTACATGAGTCAAAGATGCCGAGATGCTCACGGAATGGCAGAGCCAGCAGGTAAGGTGTAAGTTGGCTGTAAACAGAAGGCTAGTCATGCTCAAAGCTGCACCATCGCCATGGTCGGCTCCTTCCCTTCACTCAGTGGATCTCACCCTTTCAATCTAGAGTCAGAGCATTCTCTTCCTAATGAATAGGTCTAATGTTCTCCCAGGAGGCAGTGCATCCCTTTTATGGGACATCCCTTGCTCTCACACACCTATCAAAACGGTGACCTGCTGTGTAATGTGTGTGCGTGTTTCATGTCTAGGGATGTCGTTTTCTGTCATCTTTGTAGGCCCTTGCTTATTAGCTCACTGGTCTCAGTTACTCTATCAAATTAATAGTTTCAATTCAACAAGTTATTATTTGTTGAATGAATATGCCTAAAGTTAATTTAAACTGTTGACCAGAGCCCCTTGAAGTGGCTTCTGGGATGGTCAAATATCAGGTAACCTTCTACCAACACTGAAAAATATATGGAGAGCATAAAGGGTTAGAGTGCACTAGCTCTCAGGATGTGTTGGGAGGCTGGATCTTGTAGAATCACTAGTTCTCAGGATGTATTAGGGGACTGGATCTAGTAGAATCACTAGCTCTCAGGATGTGTTGTGGGGTTGGATCTTGTAGAATCACTAGTAGAGCTTGTTCTAAATATTCAGTTTAAAATTCCTTCGCCTCCGAGACTGAGAGCTGGATCAATGTCAAGAGCGACTTTTGCAAATCGACTGTGGCTAATAGCAAAGAGGGATTTATGAATCCTGAGTTTGCTAGTCCTGGCAAGATGGCTCCTCTTCTAGAATACAGTTCAAAAAAGTGTTTGTAGGTAGTGAGCTCACATTCCTGCTGCTTTCTCTCGAACAAAGAAATGACTGCCATGGGACAGCCCTTAATGACCGGGAAAGGCACAATGGAGAAAAGTGGGATCAAAAGCCAGCTCCTGTCAGTAAAGGGAGAAGCTGGAGTCTGCTGAGCTCCTCATTCACAGAGAAGGGGCACTCTGGGAAGAACATTAACCCACTAAGGAAAGTGCCATTTCCTTTGAGGCTTAATTTTAGTTGATTCGATTTCTCAAGAGTCCTTTGCCACTTAAACTCTTGACTGGTTGGAAAGGTCCTAAATGCATTTGAAATACTCCAGGGCCGGTGGCAAGGATGCTGCTTTCAGTGAGGCCAGACCTGTCTTCATGCTGACCTAATTCACCTGAGTCCTAGTCTGTTTAAATCTCCTTCCAGGGATTTCCCTCCTAAGGGATTAAACTTTCATCTAAGCTTGAATCAAGCAAGTGAAATGGACTCCTGACTCAGCCAAGGATAAGTCTGCTTCTTTTTTTTTTAAGTAGCTGGCAGGGACTCCTCATAGTTAATCAATAAAATCCCGTGTGGCAGAAAGGATTAGGAAACAAAATGAGTTGTGCTTTCAAAATTTAGAATTAGACTTACATTTAGGAATATGTGTTCACTGCCTCTCTACCTGCGTTTCCACATCCCTTCCTCCTCCCCTCCCCCTCTCCCTGAAATCAACAGCTAGCATCTCTTACATTCTGTCCTCAAGTTTTTCAGAGTGGTAATAGTCTGCAGAAGATAGTTACAACCACAGTGCTTATCAATGACCATTAGGATGTTGGGAACTTTCTTTAATACTGTGTGACAGAGTCTTGAAGTGATGATCTTTCTTCGGCTGAAAGAAAGCTCTGGCATATTTTGGCATAATAGGATAAGCTCTGGATTTTCCTTTGCTCTTATCCTACTCAGCCTGGCATTGGAATGTTGAGAAATACAGAGAGCTGTGCTGGGCACCCACGCCTAGTGATCACAATTCCAGTGCCCATGCTTCTGGTTGTCCCCCTTTGTAGCCACTTGAGATCACATATAGCCCAGGCCTTGATGATTTCTTATGATCCATAAAACTGGTAGTGAATCTCTTTGTGTCCTGATCATGTTTCTTCTGCMTTTACCACAGGAGGAGTGTGCCCCGGGTCCAATGATCCTTGTGTGGAGAAACCGTGTCCGGAGGACATGCAGTGTGTCAGTTATGAGGCCAGCAGGAGACCATTTCTTTGCCAGTGTCCACCAGGGAAACTCGGAGAGTGCTCAGGTACAGAGTGGTACGGACAGGACAGGGTTAGGGCTCCTACTCCCCAGTGAATTTTCCTTGAGTGAATGTCTCTGACTAGACTTTTCTGGAAGACACATTTATGTGTATACAACACTTACCTTCAGAATGGAGCATGACCAATGTTCACCCTCATGTTTAGTTGGGACATGCATAGCCAGTCCATGCTAAGGAGACATGAATTCAGGACTCCTTGTGTAAAGCAGAGACCATCTCGTGGGTCCACAGTCATGTCTCATGGTCAATGAGAATGCAAGGTTATGGAGGACTGAGTGCTGCTGTATGAACAGGCTGACCTCCTCGCTGGGCTTCAGAAGGCTGCATGAACCTGTAGCCAAAAGGAACATAAAATCCCAAGCCAAAAATCAGGTAGATCTGAGCCAGTCTCATCAACTGCCCATAGAATAAGACCGGCTTTGAACACCAAGTAAGCCAGCTCTTTCCTGGGAAGCTCTAAAACTGAGCTGTTTGCCTCTGCATCTTAAGGAAGAAAAAAATCAATATTTTCACCATTTTCATCCAAATAACCTTCTCCTTGCGGTCTTCATTCAATTTTAACATGTTTACTCAGTTCTTTCACTCTATCTTACCCTTTTCTGCTAAAAGTGTCTTCTTCCATCTTTACCCCAGTAGGATCATCTTCTATGATAAGGGGTATTTAACCTCTAGGCACATTGATAGCAATTTTGGAATCCAGGAGATAATTACTATCTCTTGTAAGGCAAAACCAACAGCACGGCTGTGGGTGATGATAAGTGATGGAAGAGATAAAAATTGTGGTACTGATAGTGGCAATATAAGTTGTCATGCCTAATGTGGAAAGCACTTTGCCTCCCATGAGCTTCTAGAAGTCCAGCTTTTGTGGGACGTCCAATTATAAAACTGGGAAAGAAAGTCCATCATGGTTGATGTCCAGCATGGTTGATGACCATGCAATGAAGGGAAATCATGGAAGCTTGAGCAAGTCACTACGGCAACCAACCCAACCCCAGCCCGCATGCCWCGCACACAGCATCTCTGTCTGCTAGTTTCCAAATGGAGAATGCTCTATTGCTGGTGACGATCACCCACTTGCTGCATTTCATTCTCTCTGCTTTTCACTCTACGGAGCTATTCATCTGTTTGCTGTAATGTAATATTGACAAAAATGCTAAGAAATAAAAAAAAAGATGGTTAATTTGGAATCAGGCGAATTTAGAATCTGGTGAGGTGGGTTGGGCTAGAGTCCTGGAACGGGTAACTCTTCTTTGTATGGCCCATAGCCATACGGTCTGGTGTGACTTATTTTCCTCTGAAAACCCCTTTTCTCCCAACCCTCAAGCTTAAGCCTATACTTTTCAGAGAAGAGAGAGGGACAGAAGGACAGAGACCAAAATAAAGAGACACAGAGAGACAGAGACACAGGCACAGGCACAGGCACTGGGATATTTTTGGTGGTTAACTGGTTAATATTTAAGTATGCAAAGTTGTAATCTGGCAAGATCCCTGGGTCCCATCCCTAAGGGCTGTGGTCTGCAACCAGCTTCCCTGATGTGTGGGTGGCTTCCTGGGTCCCCAATCAGTTCTGTCTAAAAGAACATTTGTGCAATTGGAATGGTCTTTTCAGGGCACACGTCTCTCAGCTTTGCTGGGAACAGCTACATCAAGTATCGGCTTTCTGAAAACAGCAAAGAGGAGGACTTCAAGCTAGCGCTGCGCCTGAGAACCCTGCAAAGCAACGGGATCATAATGTACGCTCGGGCGAACCCCTGCATGATTCTGAAGGTTTGTAAGACGGACTGCTTTCTTCTGCAGCTGGGTTTTTGTCATTGTTTGTCATTGTTGTTAAGTCTTATGTTGGAGCCTAGGGCAACTTCAAACTCCAAACATCCCTGCATCTCAGTGCTGAGATTACAGGCGTGAGCCACCACGCCTTGCCCCCCCCCCCCCATCCTTTCCTAGTTGACTATGCTGAGTCTTATATTGGGAGAAACTAAAATTATTGTCTCGTGGGTTTACAAGTCCAGAACAGATTTCAGGATCAAAGAGAGAGCAACAGGGTTGAAAAGTGTGCCAGCGTCCTCCTCCATTTTAGTATTTAGTAGTAGTTAGTATTTCAAGACTGACTGGTAGAGGTCAGAGATCTCCCTGTAGAAAGTGCGAGAATGTTTTCCTCCTTTATATTCCAATCACTCCACAGGGCATTGGGACAGATGTCTCAATCAATCCGATGACAAAGCTAATCCTTTAACAGGTTGGCTCTGTCCTCGCCCACCGTGTTCTCGCCKCCACACTCTGGCTAGCTGCACGGTTGCTTGGGGATCCAGTAGGAGGAGATCTTAGGCATAAATATTCCRCGTATCCTTTCATGACCCAAGTCTCTCAGTTTTTAAGTCGTTTCCTGACCTCAGAAGCCCTCCTCAAGCAGCCAGATTTCCTTYAAAATAAATCTGGCGTTTGTATGCAGCTCGAGGCGCCTGGTGCCTGCGTGCTTCTACTAAGAACACTAACAGATGTAGCTGCGTCTTCCTAATCTTAAATTTAATAGAAATTTTCTGTGGATGTGTTACCCCCACTGACTTGATCAAGAAGAACCCGGAGGGATTCACGTATTCACCCAAGGTTGCTCAGCTGCCAAGGAGTGATGCGTGCCCGGGTAGCGCGTCCCACTCTGTGCTCCTCACCATAAGCTCTCCTCGGCCCTCCTTGACACCCCAGCTCATGTTGTCTCAGATCACATCCTGCGCATGCGTAGACCAGATCCAGCTTTACCGTCCGGGGATGCAGAAGACCACGAGCAGCTTTGGGTGTGAGAGAATGGGAGAGAAGGGAAATACGCCTTCCCTGCTCTGTGTTTAGGGGGCTTCATTTCAGGCTGGAGTTGCTCAGGCTCCTTAGGATTCTTCAACGCCTGCCAAGTGAAAGCCGGCCATTGTCTCTGGCCTTCCCTCTCCCCTTTCAAGCTCTAACCGATTGCTACAACACCAATATTTTCTGTTAAGTAATCTCTACACTGCACTGAACTTGAGAGGGAASARAAATATCAGATAAGGATGGCTTGATTCTAAAATGACACTTGTCATCTTCCCGTGCCTGGCAAGTGTGCTACTAGTGCAYCTCTCTGGGGACAGACAAGAAGACTAAACCTCTRGCATAACAGTCGCCAAGCAAGTATCCAGGACTTCAGGAAACAAATGTGTTTCTGAGGTTGGAAAACTGAATTCCTAACCATGAATTCAATAAACGAAGGCTGGGTGCTATTTGAAGGGACGGCCTGTGAAGGCTCTGGGGGTTGTGGGCCATCACGGGTCCCTCTCTGTCATCCCTCTCAGGTTTGCCTAGAGCAGGCGGCGGCTAGACTGAACTGTAGCAGATATCCATCCATGTTGCCAGTAGGATCCTCATAGGGGACTTGCTGAACACAGCCTTGTGCGAGGTTTGATCCCACTGCTTTAGGTCCATGGCGTGCCTTGTGCCTTGCTGCAGCCGCTAAACTGAAATGCTTGGCTTAAACTGCACGTCCAGGTCGCCTGCATTTGCCCAGGCAGCGTGCGTTCTGTAAACATGTCTTTAAGACAGTCAGGCGGGCAGAGTGCATCCCCTGGCAACTGTTAAAGAGTTGCATGGCGGTCAGGGAAAAAAACAACAAAGCCTTCATGGACGGAAGTGTCACTGTATCCTGGCTGCACTAGAAAGCACTTGTCTTTCCGTCTCCCATTTACTGCCCTGGCTTCAAAAGGGATTTTTGAGACTTAGCATAAACACACAGATTCAATAAAAATTAAAGCACCATTGGCAATGGAAATAAAAGGTTACAATACAATTAATGGAGCAAAAGAAGTAAAATAACGTGATTTTGAAAAATCAGAGAAAATATATTAGTTGAGCACAAACCCAGTTCTGATTTTCCTTGCAGCAAAGCYATAATAGAAGMTCGGGCTGTACCCCTTTATGCCTATTTAAAACAAAGTGTCAGATTTCCAGAGCAGACTTGAGAAGAAATCACAGCAGTTCAAGGGGTTTCTTGTCAGACTTTTTGGCACCAACTGGAAAGCAGACAGAAACGTGGTTGCTAGTCTAGAAATATCCCTAAATATAAGATAAATTGAGGAAAGTGGCTTGTCACAGAGTCCTTTAGTCAGATGATTCTCAGACATGGCTTGATATCCCAGAGAGGAAGGAACACAGGGTAAGTTCATGAGCTGTGTGGGCGGGTCTTACAAGCCACGGGCCGCGGAAGCTCTCAGCTGCTTTTGCATAACATCCATTTCCGATTCCCACTCCCCCCCCAAAGGCAGGAGCGCACATGTCTGCCTGTGAGGAGACAGACTTGGGGGCATTTGTTGATTTCTTTAGTAAGTGACGACTGTTGGACAGTGAGTGTGGATGCATGACAGGTGAGCAGGTTAGAAGCTCTTCAGGAGTGACAAAAAGGTCCACCCATTTATTTATTTCCTGAAACAATCATTTTTTTCNTCTTCAGTCTCCTCTGCTGTGCCTGCCTGGCAGTCTGATTCGAGAACACGTCACCTTTTGCAAAGAAAAATACTTTAGAACTTGGTAGACAGAAAAACACCAGAGTACGGTTCTCCAGTGTGAAGATGACTCAGATACTTCAAAGGGAAGGAAGTGTTGTTTTCTCTCCCTGGCATAGCATGCCTACGATTATTAACTTTTCACCGGGTAACTTTGGGCAGYGGCATCTAGGATGTCATAGCAACAAACCTGGTGCTTCAGAATGATTGATGCKTCTTTGGGAAACGGTGAAACGTGTGGGCACCTGCCTTCCTTCTCTTAGCAATACTGCTGCTGTTACTTTATTTAAAAAAGGGGGGAGACTTTATAAAAAAGGGAGGAGAGAAGAAACTTAGCTGTGCTTGGTACTCACAGGGGATAATTTTAGTTCCTTAGTGGCGAATTTTTACATGTGTGGGTACATCAGGTTCATGTCAGTTCTTTCTGGGTATTACCCAGAGGCAGTTGGTAGTGATGGGGGAGGAGCATAAATCAAATAATATGTTAATTAAACACTCTTTTCTGGAAACTTGCATGAGCTGCACAGTTCGCCAGCAGATTTCTCCATGACTGACTGAGGACGGTGTTTTGTAACCTGGGGGAAAGCAGCAGACGGGCTGCGKCAGGAGACGGYRTCTCCAAAGCCAAATTCTATCACTTTATTACATACACTCAAATGCAGATGTGGGTATTATCTATGCATTGTCACTGAGCAGGTTTGCTGTCATTTACAATAGCCATTCAGTCTATTTTGCTAAGCAATAAAAACCAGCAATTGCATATGATTATAGGTGAAAGCCCTCTGAAAATAAATGTTTGCTTTCAGACCTTTCCATCCAAGCAATGTATATGGCAGAGCAGTGTGTGTGTGTGTGTGTGTGTGTGTGTGTGTGTGTGTNTGTGTGTGTGTGTGTGTGTGTGTCTGTGTGGTATATATATGCTTCATGTGTGATATAGCCAGCCGTTCTGCTGCAGAAGCCACGGCACATCTCTGTTCTCCAAACCCAAACCCACCGAGGTAGAGCCGTGCTTTCTGGAGAGCAGGGCAGTACAGGCAGCCTGGGGAGTGTAAGCTCAGCATTCCCAACTCCCTGGCTCTTCCCTGCTCGAAGTGCCAGTGTTGATGGGGCATGAACGCATGAGCGGGACTTACAGGTGAGGAAATCTGCAAGTCACAGAGGAGACATGAACATCTATGAAACACTGGGTGGTTTGATACGGGAACTTTCTAAAACAGGACATTTGTATGGATAAGTACTGCAGAAGCCGCTCCTTCTCGAGCACACCATGCAAAGGGCAGCTGGGCTCATTTCTATAAACTCGGTCAGCATCTTACTTCTTAAGCTGCTGGTGACATGCAAGGAGCATTCCTGATGGCCTGTCATTTCTGCCCTTTCCCAAGTGTCTATGCATGCTGTGCGCAGAAATGCAGATGTGAGGACAGACAGAGGACACCCCWCTGGAACACTGGACTCCACGAAACCATTTCTTAGAACTAGACCCTTGGGTCGCACCCTGCCCAGCTGTGAGCCCCCTAGTGACAGAATATAAGCTTGGCTCCATGGAGACCTAGCCTGTCCATCTTTACACGGTGTGTCCCGAGGAAGACAAACGGTGGGCATCCTTCCTATATGCAGTCGCCAAGCTCGGGCACTCTAGGAGTGCCTCTTGTCCATTTGGTGAACAGTAGAGGAAAAGATGGGCTTAAGAATAACACCAGGGTTAAATATCCAAATCACACMCCAAGCTGGGTGCCAGGAAGCCCTTGCTTCTCTCTGGCCTCTTCTCTCCCCTACATCACACTTTTGCGAACTTGTTTGGGAAGTGTAAGTGTATGTGTGTGTGTGCAGAGTTAACATGTGACCATGCTCCTGCCAGCTGGACCAGTGGACCCCGGAAGGACAGAATAGATTACCTGAGCTTTTCGTATACCACATGGTGGGTGTCCCGTGGGAGCTGGTGACTTCRTGGAAATTAGTGCTGTGACAGAGAGGGGTGCAGAAACAAACAARGTATCACAGTGGGTCTTAAGGGGGAGGAGAAGTGTGGCATGATCCACAGATAGAAACTTTTAAAAATACCACCGTGCCCTTCCTGGACATCGCTATGATTGGTAGCAGGAAGATCTGAGACGTGTCCGGCGTAGGTTTCCCTGGCAGACAGTGGAGGGCTTCAGTTCACAAAGATGCAGACACAGAGCAGCTGGGATCACACCGTTTCAGATAGACTCACGAGGGCTCTGCATTTCTTCTTGCACAGATTGTGGAAGGCAAGCTGTGGTTCCAGCTGGACTGTGGCAGCGGCCCTGGGATCCTGGGCATCTCCAGCCGCGCTGTCAATGAYGGGAGCTGGCACTCAGTCTTTTTGGAGCTCAATCGCAATTTCACCAGCCTGGCCCTGGACGACAGCTATGTAGAGCGCCGCAGGGCTCCCCTGTACTTCCAGACGCTAAGCACCGACAGTGCTRTCTTCTTTGGTGCSCTGGTGCAAGCTGATAACATCCGCAGCCTGACGGACACGCGTGTCACACAGGTCCTCGGTGGCTTCCAGGGTTGCCTGGACTCCGTGGTGCTCAATCACAACGAGCTGCCCCTGCAAAACAAGCGGAGCAGCTTCGCGGAGGTCGTGGGTCTGACGGAGCTGAAGCTGGGCTGTGTGCTCTATCCAGATGCG
>BDUI01022736.1:13615-37832 GCA_002335545.1 Apodemus speciosus
ATGCTCCACAATGTTCATAGCAGCCTTATTTATAATAGCCAGAAACTGGAAAGAACACATTGTGTTCCTCAACGGAAGAATGGATACAAAAAATGTGGTATATATACACAATGAAGTACTATTCAGCCATTAGAAACAACGAATTCATGATATTCTTAGAGAAATGGATGGAGCTGGAGAGCATCATACTGAGTGAAGTAACCCAGTCTCAAAAGAATACCCAAGACATGCACTCACTGATAATTGGATATTAGCCTAGAATCTTGGAACACCAAAGTCACAATCCACCTACCAAATGCTGTCTGCCAAGAAGGAAAGAGTGGACCCAGGTTCTGGAAAGGCCCAATGCAGAAGTGTAGGGGAATACCAAAACTGGGAAGTGGGAAGGGGTCAATAGGGGAACAGGGGGAGGGAAAAAAGACATATGGAACATTGGGGGGAACTAGGAAAAGGGCAATGAAATGTAAATAAAGAATATATCCAAAGAAATGTAAAACCTTTTTGTTGACCACTTAATTTAAGCTCCATATTGTTCTGGATTAATGACCACACAGCCCCTCGAGGGTGAGGGTGGTTCTTAGTATGACCATTGTTACAGAAATGGAGTCACAGGAAGGTTAAGACCAAAAAAAATGGAAATGCTATGTCAATCCTCACAGTCCATATACAATGAAAGTCATGGTGGCCCATGCTTACATTTCCAGACATAGGAGGCAAACTCCTGAGCATCCCTAGGACTTGCTAGTCAACCACCCTAACATACTTTGTAGGATCCAGGCAAATGATAAACTTTATCTTACAAAACAATGTAGAAAGCCATTAAGGAAAGAGAACCAAGTTTTCTCTTGTTTCTACATCTATTCACWTATTCACTTTCATGTATAAGATAATACTTATACGTATACAATATAAAATATAGCAACATTTAAAATATCTTTTATTTTATAAAACAATATAAAATTGTTTGTGTGTGAACACATGRCAGTAGATTGAACAATAAAATAGCTTCCCAACTGAAACTACTTTAGCAGATTTTATTTGAGGAGGTCAAAAACAGAACTCTTTCTCCTTTCTTTATTTTCAGTGATGTCATTACTGAAATGGCAAAAGTATTTCATGTGGAAAACAAAAATGGCTCAAATACAAATCATCTTTTAATTTTTATGTTGGTAAGAATATTTTTTGGTATTTCAATATTTTTCAGCCTCTAAAATGTGGGGAAATTGGTTTTATATTGATTGCTTTTGGTTGTTGATGTTTCTGCTACAACTAAGAAACATTGCAAAAGGAATAATGGCTGGGGATGATTTTTTACTAAATGGCACTGTCAGCCCCACTGGAACATTCTGCCTCTTGAGAAAAGATTCCTTGTTCTGATCAAAATCTATTGAATGTGTTCTGATGGCTTTCTTGTCTTTCTAATGACAGGAACTATATTCTAGCTCAAAGTCTGTTCTGGAAAGGTCAGAATACTGTTTGCAAGAAGACAATTTTACTATATTAGAAAGTAACTGAGTGAAAAATGATTGGCCTTATTTTTTGAAATTAATTTTAACTTAGCAAAAAGATATGTGATCAATAATTTCTATACACTAATATGATTCAAATGTTTTGAATAACCTGTGAATTTGCTATGCCTGTGAGCATTTTTTGACATAGACTTTCCTGTTATTGAATCTTTTACATGGGTGAAGGAAATACAGTGAAGAGAACCATACAGATTTATGTACTCCTTGTAAAAGCTATAACACTTGAGTTGGTGCTTTGTTGTACTTTATAACATTGGATGTTCAAGTTTCACATCCTGTACCTTGAAGACTAATTTCCTTATGTCAAAGACAGAGATACTTTGAACAATGCAGTGACTGAAACTTTCAGTAACAACATGCATGTTTTTAAATGAGGTGAATATCTCCACTGGTTTCCCCAAATATAGCTGTATTTGTGTTGTTTTTTGAAGAATTTTTATGGTAAATTCATTTTCTCATTTCTAAAATGCCTTTAATTGTAATCTTTATTGTAATATAAGGGCAAATAATTTTAACATTCAGTGTGGGGTATATTAACTGTGCCACACAAATAATGTTTTTGATGACTTCTGAGGACACAGTGACATGAAAAAGAAAATATTAAAAACATGTCTCTAAATGTGTACTCATGTGGGAAAATTGTGAATGCACTCRAATAATCAAAAAGAAAGAAAGTAGAAAATGTGGAACATAATATCCATGTATTAGTTTTCTGGTGCTGTAATAAAATCCTCAATCAAAAACAACTTATGGGACAGTTTATTTCAGCTTATCTCAAGATGGAGAAAAGTCCATTCTACCATGGAAGTGTGGCAGCAGGTCCCAGCCATCATGGCAAGAGCAGAGAKATCAAAGGTCTCATAAAAGACCACAGCCCTCCATAACATCTCCAAATGGCATTCCCAACTGGAAACCAAATTTTTCTTTTAATGTTTTATAGATTTATTATTCTCCCATATATTATATCACGCCTGTAGTGTCTTCTTTGCCTTCTTTCAGCCCCTTCCCTCACTTCCCCTCTCATTATGCCCATCCATTTCTCCTCCATTTCTCTTCAGAAAAGAGCAGACCTCCCATGGATATCATCCAAACATGACATATTAACTTGCAGTAAGACGAGGCACCTTCCCTATATTGAGGAAGAAAGAGGTAATCCAGTAGAAAGAAAGGGCTCCTAAACCAGGCAAAGAGGCAAAGACTACCCCCACTCCCACTGTTAGGAGTCTCACAAGCAGAACAAGCTATACCACTATAACATATGTGTAGAGGGCCTAGGTCAAAGCCAGTCAGACTCCAAAATTGTGTGTCAGGTACTAAGATTGACAATAAATGGGACTCCATGAATTTGTAAAGTTTCTGTAAGGCAAGGCACCAAATTTTTAAATTAGTGAGCATACAGGAGACATTTCTCATTCATAAAACCACAATCCCTAGACCCTCAAATCTCTCTGCATCTCCTTGTTACTACCATGTCTGACTCATTTTCCCCTTGGTTCTCTTTGGATAATGTGTATAGAAATAAATCTTATCTTACTACAAATTTAAAAAATAGATTTAGAGGTTCAATGCTTAGAGATAAGTAGGATTCAGTATCAACATAAGAATTGAATGGCATAATGTATGGACTTTTGTTTCTAGTAAATTTAATTTTCTGGAAAACATGTACAAAATATCTTTTAAGTAGTTCATTACTTGTTTCCATAGTATGGTGGATGGATATTTTTTCAAAGCCGAAGAATAAATCAGATATTGACTTGGAAAGTTGTTATCTGATTTACAAATATACAAGCCATTGGTAGTCTTKATAATAGCTGATCTAAAACCTCTCAAGTTGTTTCCCATAGCAAATTAAATATAAGCCTATAATAACTGCCTATCAATATCTTCCTCACTGATGGCACCATGTCCCCCTTTGCCCTGTCTTTTGTGTTCCAGATTCAGGATCCTTCAGTTTAGAATGATGTTATACTCAGTGATTCAAAGTCTCTACTCTAACAGCCTTATTCCAGTCTCCAAGTTTTTAAAGCCCATAGAACCACAAAGGAGATTGACCAAAAACTTGTACTCCTCTCCCTAGTTTATATCTCTCAAATCCAGGATGGAAGAACTACAAATCCACAAATCAAATGTAAATATAAATTTTGTTACTTTAACAGAAGTTATAAATGTTGAATGTGAAAAAATTGATAATTACTCTTTAAGAATAATATTTATTTATTTAAAGTAAACATATTACCATGACAAAAGAATSTTAGTAAGAAATGATGAGAAAAAAAAGACATTATTTTTTTTCTGTGGTCYGGTATGTGTACACAGTTTTGTGCTTTAGTTGAATAGTCTGCATCAAAAGTCACTTGTGGATCAGTAGCTCTGCTGAACCTATTTGAAATTAACTCATAAGGGAGGTAGACTGGTTTTATCGACATGTCTTCATATTTTAGAAACAGCAACAGCATTCGTTAACTTGTTTTGTTGTTGTAATAAAAATACGTAATAAAAACAACTTAAGCAAGGAAGAGTTTATTTTCACTCATGTTTTGAGAATAGAAACTATCATGCTGGGGAAATTAAGATAGTAGGAACCTGAGGCAAAAGATCAAATATCATCCCTACCAGGACACAGAGGGTGATAAGGGATGATGATTGTTAGCAATCAGATAATTTTTTTCTTATTCTGTTCTAGACCTAAGCCAATAGAATAAGTGCCACCTGTCTTTAGGGTAAGTCTTCCTAGTTCGTTGAATCTAGCCTTGAACCCCCTCACAGACCTCCCCACACCTTTATTTCCATAGTGATTCTAAATCCTGTTAGTTGCCCAATATTAATTATGGCAATTCTTTTCACAGTGGATAATTGAAATGCAAGAGTTCATGAGAGAGAACCCAAGCACATTTCAAGCCATGATCCCAGAATGATCTCTAAAATTATATTGCTCAAAGCAAATCCAAATGGTAACTCTTAGTATTGCTAGGGCAGAACTGTACTTCTCTCATGAGACGTTAGAGCTGAGGCATGATGGGAAAAGGGCAAAATTTCCAGATTCTACTTATACTTTGAACACACATGTTAATACATATATTCGAAAAATTCCAAATGAGTGTGAGTATCCTACATACAAATAAGATGTCTATTAAGATAAGTAAGGACTTTCTGGTCTTATACTAGACATAGGTAGCTGAGATTTGACAATGAACAACAATATCCCTCTGCCTTAATTATCTCATATGCAAAAAAGGACTAACACATAATAAACATGAAAAATGTTTATATTGTTTGCATAAATGTGTGTATGTATATATTTTTGAATGGTTTAAAATCAAATACATATATGGAATAGTCAAGTAGAGTTTGTGATGAATTCAAGATGCATGTTAGATGATAGACTATTATTATTTAATTCATAATTTATTCAATATTTAATTTTCAAAAGACTTTATTAAGAATTTATTCTCCAGCATTCTTTGGAGTTTCGGTGGTAACAAAACCAGTAACAACTTAGTTGAAAAATATATGGTTTTGTCTATTTTTTATCCAGRTTATATGTAATTAATGATTCATAATTACATATTAATAAGTAAATAATTCATATTAATAAGTAAATAATCAGAAAGTTTATTTTTCCAAAAAGATACAATTACAAATTGATGGATCAGACATAGTAGTTAACTACACGTTACTGTTTTCAGTCACAAACAACCAGAATATATTTACTTTGGTATTATCCTTGCCATTAAAGAAGGGTGTCTTTTGCCCAAGTAGTGGTTGAAAATGTTTTCTCCTTCATTACAAAAGTCCTGTTYCATTGACCTGTTGTATCCACCAGTGTGAGCTTTGCATTATAAAATCATGATTTTATACCATTGTACTCACTACATTATTAAAATGTCCTTATCTTTACATTGAATTAAGACCAAACTTCTTGTCCTTATTTTCCAGTGGATTTCTTTGGGAATAATTACCTATCAACAAAGCTGCTAAAGCAAATGAATCCCAATCCTATCTTCAATTTGGTTCACTATGGCGGCTTAAGTTCAATTACTTAAATAGCTGCTTTTTTCAATACAGTCTCTTATTTTTGTTTTTTATAGATTTCAGGGTTCTAATTTGTATGGTGAATGACAATTAATATCAATGCAATTGTCCAAAGGAGATTAGATGTAGAGCCCAGTAATAAGCAGGGATGTTAATCAGGAAACCATTACCAATTGAAAGTCTTTATGCATATCCTGGATGGGAACAATTTAGTTAGATTGACATTAATTATTTTTGCTTGTTTACAATCAGTTACAACTCACTGTTCATTCAAATAAAATAAAAACTTCATGGGAGAGCAGAGGAAATGCACGTGTATCTGAAATACCGTTTTACACTTCTGTTCAGCACATTCAATGAGTTACGGGCAGAGGTAAGAGCAATGTAGTGAGAAGCACACATCTGAATCACTCACTGTTCCATCTCTGTACAGCCAAGGCTTTTAAGACACTCAGCTCTCAACTTGATTTATTCATTGTGATAAGCGAGTTCAGATCCAGAAGTTAAGATCTAATGAGAATAAAGACATTAGGCATGCAGCTGACCAGATTTCCAATAGCATGGGCTTAGAAAATGCTGTGAGAAATGATTTACAAATAGAATTTTTTCTTGATGCTGAAGTCTGACTTTGTTTCAAGGTTGTATTCAAAAGGAAAATGTTTAAAGAAAAAGGGACAACACTGGAGCTGGAGAGATGGCAGCAATGCTAGAACTCACAGTTCTTGCGAAGGCCAGGATTTCAGTTCCAGGCAATCACATGGAGAATCACTGCTGTAACTAGAAAGCTAGGGAATTCAAACTCTCTTCTGATGCCTGTGACACCTCAAACACATGGTGTGCCTACATACTTTCCAGCATAAATGAAAAAATTATAAGTATAATACAAGAATGCAAGAAGAAATAGGGAATTTGGCTAAAGTCCTGTAATTGATATTTTGTTGAATATCTATAAATAAGAAATCTTACACTGACCTCAAAATAGTCACTATTTCTTCAAAATTCTTCAAAAGAATACCCTATTCATCCCTTTGCATTATTTTCAACTAAGCATTGGAGGTTTCTGAAGTAGATTCGCAATTAAGAAGAACAAGTACACAATATCAGTTCAGTAACAATAATTTTATTATTATTACATTATTATTATTATTATTATTATTATTATTATTATTATTATTATTGGTTTTTTTGAAACAGGGTTTCTCTGTGTAGTCCTGGCTGTCCTGAAACTCACTCTGTAGACCAGGCTGGCCTCGAACTCAGAAATGCACCTGCTTCTGCCTCCCAAGTGCTCAGATTAAAGGCATGTTCCACCACTGCCTGGCAACAATAATTTTATAATATCTGTATACTGTAAATTCATAACATTATGAAATGTAACATTAATTAGAAAATTACCTTAGGAACACAACCAAGAAGCAGTAAAAGTTATTATGTTATGTTCCTTAAAGCACAGCAATAAAAGAACACAGCAAAGTTGTTGCGGGTCTGGGGAATTGACTTTGGATAAGATGCTTGCCACACTTGCATGAGGACCAAGGATCAGATCACTAAAATATTCACCAAAGCTAGTTAAGCTACCACCAGCAATCTCAACACTTTCTAATAAGCAGGAGATCCCTGGAGCAAGCTAGCTTGCTAGACTAGCTGAATTAATGAGTCCTCAGTTCAATTGAGAAGCCCTGCTTCCATACATAAAATGGAAAGTGATTAACAAAGACACCCAGCATCGACTTTGATGTACCCTCCCCCTCAACACACACAGAAAGCAACAATAACAAACTGACCTCTATTGAGACGTCTCACTTTCCAAGAATTTCGAGGAAATAGTAGTGATTATTTTAAGGTCAGTGTAAGATTCTTAATTTACAGATATTCAATGAAATATCAATTATAGGACTATAAATGCATGCCCCATTCCTTCTTTTAAAAGAGAAATCTTTCTTCTGGAAGACAACTATTTTTCTCCTTTATATACCAATGCTCTATTTCTGACATTTTATTTCGAGCATAATGATAAACAGAGAAAGGTGACTATGAGAAGGGGTGGAGAAGACACATAGACAGTATTTTGCTTATGTTGTGATTGCAGACTGGCTTCATGAGTTTTCTGTTATGCATTTTTAATGCAGTGTTCTATAAAATGATTAATTTTCTCTTTTCGAGATATTTTTTATGTCTATGAGTGCTTCTCTCTACATGTATGTCTGTGTACCACATGACACCTGGTGCCTGACAAGGCCAAAAGAAGAGCATCAGATTCCCCGAAACCAGAGAAAAATATGGTTCTSATGTGAGAGCTAGAATAAACCTGAGTCATATGCTAGATCATGAAAACATATTTGATGAGAAACAAAGGTGACTTATCTAGCCATTATGACATCCTTTGTCTGATGGTGGCACTTCTTTCAATAAATTGATGATTTCATTACTAATCCACTTTAGACAAACAGTGTACCTTGTTTAGATCCAAATAGAATCAGAAAAMAAAATTGWMAAGAGATGCTAAATAGAATCAGACGAGGAAGGGAAAAGAAAGAGAGGAATGCAGAAATACTGAGCATAAGGAGGATGCTTAACATACACCATAAACTTTTACAAAAATGATTTGTGTAGCAGTATCATGTGCAGTGAATATTAACTGTAGAACATGTAAGTTTGCATATGTATTCCTGGTGCATATTTGACAATGTTAATTACAGATGAAATACTATTTAATACATTTTATAAAGCCAACAGCTGCTAATACTCACAGATGCTTCTTTTGGCAGCTGAGAATTTCCGAGTCCAATCTAATTCTAGCCAGACCCAGATATTGAATTGTTGAACATGTGAGTCAAGTCATGATACTTAAGAAAGTTTATACTCCTTAAAATAAAAATTTACATATTAACTTAAAATTTKCTATCATATTCCGACTGAAGGTAAAAAAAAAGGAGATACTAGGCATTTTAGCTCATAATTCAGAGTTAGWGACTGAAGATGACTTTTTTATAAGTGAATTTTAGTCAGTGCTGACTCATAYGTTCTTGTGCTCAACATTTAACTACAGTTGAAAGTGCTGAGCACAGAGGCAGCTAGGGAGCCAGAARGCAACCTTTTCATGAGACTCATTAAGATCTGATATTCAGGACAAGAGTGTGATGAAACAGAATGTGTCAAGCATGATTCTGTGTGCTAACTTATTTCAGGGAATGGCTTAGCAGAAATCAATGGTAAAAATTCAACTCTCAGCATTCTCAGCTAATTCCCAGCCACCTAAGTTGAAGGTTGTGCAAAGGGAAAGATGAGCAGAAGATATCTACTTATAACAGCAGAGAAGAATATACTAAAAATCTCACTCCTGCTTGAGGTGGGTTTGGCCATTGATGACTGCAGGGAGAGAGGAATTGGTTTCTTCAGAGATCCATCCCATGAGAGCCTGCTCGTGCTCCATGACATGCATGGTCCTTGCCCTGGATACTTCTATGTTAACATGACATATGCTAGAGTTATCTAAAAGGAGGAAACCTCGATAGAGAAAATCCCTCCATAAGATCCTGCAGTAGGGCATTTTCTAAATTAGTGATTAATGGGGGAGGGATATGGCTTGTAATAACTCAGTGTACAGAATATCTAATATTTGGGCAAGAGTTCAGATAGCTGGCTTTATCAGTTTGACATGATAGTTTGCATGTATCTCCATCTTACTCCCTGTTGTTGGCATCCTATTATATCTTACTGAGTGTTACAAATTAACAAGAGTGGTATGTCAGCATTGGGAGACGTTCCATAAGAGGATACCATGGTAGATTTCATCTTCATGTCTGAGTTGGATCTCAGCATCGTGACACTTTCTCTGAACCACATTGATTTTTCTGTGAACTTGGAAATTCTAAAGATTGCATGAGGTCTTACTCAACTGTATATTTATATTGTCTTCTTCCCCTCTTGTTCACCTATAAGATTTTACCATGTTGAGAGCCCTATTCTCATCGTTTTTATCTACTTCCTTTATTGAGGGATATAGTATTTCCAGATGTGAATCGCATCTCCACCAGAGAGCACTTAACCAAAATACTGTGCTTGTATAAAATTCATTTTGTCTTTGTATTTATGCTCTATATTTCTCCCCTGTTTTCTAAGGTAAGTCCTCACAACATGATATTTAAATCTCTTTCCCCCTTAACATTTATTATTTTACTTTATGTTCTGATCGCTGGACCCCTCCTGACCTTCCCTTCACACAGTCCCTCACTGCACTCCCCTTCCATTTTCCTCTGAGAGGGCTGAAGTCCTCTTGATTATCCACCACCCAAGCACATCAAGTCTCTKWATGGCTAGGCACATCCTCTCCTACTGAGGCTATAAGGCAGCCCATTTAGGGAAACAGGATGCACAGACAGGCAACAGCTTTAGACCCAGTTTCCACTCCATCTATTGGGGTACTCATATGAAGACCAAAATACACATCTGCTACATATGTGTGGGAGACTTAGGTCAAGCCCATGTATTCTCTTTGCTTTGTGGTTCAGTCTCTGATAACCCTCAAGAGTCCCATTTAGTTGACTCTGTTAGTCTTCCTGTGAAAATCCTATTCCTTCCTGAACCTTCAGTTCTTCCACTAACACTACCATAAGATTCCTGGAGCTCTGTCCAATGTTTGGCTGTGGGTTTCAGCATCTTTTTCACTCAGATTCTGGGTAGAGCCTCTCAGAGGGCACTTATACCAAGTTCCTGTCTATGATCATAACAATATCACTAAGAGGGTCAGGGATTGGTTCTTGAAATGGGATGGTCTCAAGTTGGACCAGTTATTGGTTGGTCATTCCCTCAGTCTCTCCTCCATCTTTGTCCCTGCATTTCTTGAATATAGGGAAAAATTGGCTCAAARGTTTTATGAGTAGATTGGTGTTCTATCCCTTATCCCTATACTTGTGGTCCTGCCTAATAACAGTAGGTGGTTACTTTAGGTTCCAAACCCCCACTGTTAGAAGTGAATACCTGTTCATCTGGCCCTCTCTCCTGCCTTTCTCCACACCTCCCATTCACCTTACTATAACCTCTCCCACACAGAGCCCTCATTATTCCTCCTTCTATGTGAGATTCAAGCATCTTCACTTGGGCCTTTGCTCTTGCTTAGCTTCTTTGGTTCTATGGAGTGTAGCATGGGTTTCTTGTATTGTATGACTAATATCCAGTTATATGACAGTACATACTAGGCATGTCATTTTGAGTCTGGGTCATCTCACTCCAGAAGATATTTTTTAGTTCCATCCATTTGCATGCAAAATTCATAGTGTCCTTGTTTTTAACAAGGTGGTATTCTATTGTGTAAATGAACGACATTTTCTGTATCCCTTCTTCAGTTGAGGGGAATCTGTGTTGTTTTCAATTTATGGCTATTTTGAGTAAGGTTTAAGAATATAGTGGAGGAGATGTCCTTTTGGTCTGGTAAAGCGTCTCTTGGGAGTATACCCAGGAGCAGTGCAGTTGGTCTTCAGATAGAACTATTCTCAATTTTATGAGAAACCACCAGACTGATTTCCAGAGTGGTTATACAAGTTTGGACTCTGAAGATCTGTAAAGAATTGTGTTGGAATTTTGATGAGAATTGGATTGAATTTAGRAATTACTTTGGGTAAGAYGCTGCCTTTAGTTGATTAATCCTACTAATTCATGAGGMGARGAGGTATTTCTATCTTCTGATACCTTCCTCATTGTTTTTCTTCATGTCTTTCACTTGTTTGTTTATTCATACAAAGATGTTTTATATTATTTGTGGCTATTGTAAGGGGAGTGGTTTCCCTAATTCCTTTTTTTCTTTTTTCTAATTAAATATTTTCTTTATTTACATTTCAAATCTTATCCCCTTTCCTCGTTTATCCCCAAAAACCTCCTACGTCATCTCCCCTTCCCCTGCTCACCAACATACCCACTCCCACTTCCCTGTCCTGGCATTCTCCTATACTGGGGTATCAAGCCTTCACAGGACCAAGGACTTCTCCTCCCACTGATGTCCAACAAGGCTATCCTCTGCTACATATGCAGCTGGAGCCATGGGTTCCTCCATGTATATTGTTTGGTTGGATCTCCCTGGGAGCTCTGGGAGTACTACTTGATTCATATTGTTGTTCCTCCTATTGGGCTGCAAACCCCTTCAGCTCCTTGGGTCCTTTATCTAGCTCCTCCATTGGGGTCCCTGTGCTCAGTCCAGTGGTTGGCTGAGAGCATCCACCTCCATATTTGTCAGGCACTGGCAGAGCCTCTCAGGAGACACCTATATCAGTCTCCTGACATCAAGCATTTGTTGGTATCCACAATAGTGTSTGGGTTTGGTAACTGTATATGGAATGGATCCTCAGGTGGGGCAGTCTCTGGATGGGCTTCACTTCAGTCTCTGCTCCATACTTTGTTATCTCCTCCCATGGATATTTTGGTCCTTCTTAGAAGAGGGATCAAAGTTTCCCTAATTTCTTTTTAGCCTATTTATAGTTTGCATGAAGGACAGCTACTGTCTTTTGTTTGTTTGTTTATTTATATTAATTTTGTATTCAAGGATTTTGCTGAGAATTTCTATAGCTATAGTTTATCAGCTATAGAAGTTCTCTGGAAGAGTTTTTGGGGTTGCATATGGATGCTATCATATTATATGAGAATAGTGATACTTAGACTTCTTCTGGGACTACAGATAGAGCATTTAGTCTCTAATGSCAGCACTCTGGTTGTCTTKGGTGGCAACACTCCTCTAGGAAAGTGAGTAGAGCTAGTTGTCCTGGTTGTCCTAGGTGGCAGCTGGCCTCCAGAGATGCAGGCTGAGCTGTGCTCAAGGAGGTAGAGTGTAAATCTGGGATTTCAGGTAGTGGTGTGGAACAGAAGACAGAGCACAGAAGGGATGGGGMAGACCCCAGGGCTGCTGGGCTACCTGATGGCCCAGAAGACAAGGGATTGAAGTATGGGTATGTCATTTGGTTTTGCAGTATAGTAGCAGGTCTCCAGGGAGACTGGCTGAGCTATGGTACAGGGAGTAGTTTACAGATACACAAAATTTTGAACTTTCTGGCACATAGGTAAATGTATTTCTTGAATCTTTTCCATACTGCCAACTTCATTATTAAAAGAAAAACCAAACAGGAAAAAGAACTATATAAAATTGTAACTTCTCCCATGATATTCTATGTATTTGGATAGGTACACTATTATACACATGCAACCATAGTATTTTACATAATTGTTTTACTAGACAATCAATGTCACTCATAGTAATTATACACCAGTAAAATTTCTACCAAACATTAGTTTTTAATCAATGATTTTACTCTGTCTAGAAAATCCTGTCAGTAAAATCTTATATTGATATTAGCCCTCTATCAGATGTGGGGTTAGTGAAGATTTTTTTCCCAACCTGTAGGTTGCCAATTTGTCTTATTGATTATGTCCTTTGCCTTACAGAAGCTTTCCAATTTCATTAGGTCCCATTTATCAATTCTTGATCTTAGAACATGAGCCACTGGAGTTCTGTTTAAAAAATTTCCCCCTGTGCCAATGAGTTCAAGGCTCTTTCCCACTTTCTCTTCTATTTGGTTCAGTGTATCTGATTTTATAGTGAGGTCCTTGATCCACTTTGACTTGAGATTTGTGCAAGGTGGCAAGTATGGGTCTATTGTCATTTTTCTATAAACAGAAAACCAGTTAGTCCAGCACCATTTCTGTAAGATACTTTCTTTTATCCATTGTATATTTTTTTTTGGCTTCTTTAACAAAGATCAAGTGTTCATAAGTGTGTGGTTTTATTTCTGGAACTTCAATTCTATTATATTGATCAATGTGTAAGTATCTGTATCAATAATATGCATATTAAATCACTATTGCTCTGTAGTAAAGCTTGAGGTCATGGATGGTGATTCCTCTTGAAGTTCTTTTATTGTTAAGAATTGTTTTTTTGTTATTCTGGGTATTTTGCCATTCCAGATGAATTTGAGAATTGCTCTTTCCACGTTTTTGAAGAAATGTGTTGGATTTTGATGGGAATTGCATTGAATCTATAGATTGCCTTTGGTAGAATGGCCATGTTTACTATGTTAATTCTGCCAATCCAAGAGCATGGAAGATCTCTCCATTTTCTGGGATTTTCTTCAATTTCTTTCTTTTTCAAAAAATTATGTATATTCTTTATTTACATTTCAAATGTTGTCCCCTTTCCTGGTTCCCCCCAAAATCCATCCCTGTTCCCCCTGCTCACCAATCCACACACTCTGACTTYGCTGTCCCAGCATTCCCCTATACTGGGGGAKCTAGCCTTCCCAGGATCAAGGACCTCTCCTCCCATTGATGTCAACAAGGCTATCCTCTGCTGCATATGCAGCTGGAGCCATGTGTCCTTCCATTCATTTGGTGATTTAGTCCCTGGTAGATTTGGGTGTACTGGGTGGTTCATATTGTTGTTCCTCCTATGGGGCTGCAAACCCCTTCAGCTCCTTTGGACCCTTTTCTAGCTCTTCCATTGGAGACCCTGTTCTCAGTTCAATGGTTGGCTGAAAGCATTCCCCTCTGTATTTGTCATGTACTGGCAGAGGCTCTTGGGAGACAGCTATATCAGGCTCTTGTCAGCAAGAACTTGTTAGCATCCATAATAGCGTCTGGGCTTGGTAACTGTATATGGGATTGATCCCCAGATGGGGCAGTCTTTTGATGGTCTTTCCCTCAGTCTCTAATCCACACTTTTTCTCTTTATCTCCTCCAGTGGGTATTTGGTTTGCCCTTCTAAGGGGGACCAGAGTATCCATTCTTTAGTCTTCCTACTTCTTGAGCTTCATTAGGTCTATGAATTGGGTCTTGGGTATTCCAAGCTTCTAGGCTAATATGCACTTATCAGTGAGGGCATACTGTGTGTGTTCTTTTGTTTTTGGTTACCTCCCTCGGGATTATATTCTCTAGTTTCATCCATTTATCTAATAATTTCATGAATTCATTGTTTTTAATAGTTGAGTAGAATTCTACTGTGTAAATGTACCACATTTTCTGTATCCATTCTTCTTTTGCGAGACATCTGGGTTGTTCCCAGCTCCTGTCTCACAAATAAAACTGTTATGAACATAGAGAACATGTTCCCTTGTGGCATGGTGGGGTATCCTTTGAGTATATTTCTAGAGTGGTATTGCTGGGTCTTCAGGTAGATGTATTTCCAATTTACTGAGGAACATTTAGATTAATTTCCTGAATGATTTTACCAGCTTGCAATCCCACCAGCAGTGGAGGAGTTTTCCTCTCTCCACATCCTTGCCAGCACCTGATGTCACCTGAGTTTTTGAACTTGTCCATTCTGACTGGTGTGACATGGAATCTCAGGGATGTTTTGATTTGCATTTCCCTGATAATAAAGGATGTTAAACATTTAGGTACTTCTCAGCCATTTGATATTCCTCAGTTGAAAATTATTTGTTTACCTCTGTACTCAATTTTTAATAAGGTTATTTGGTTCTCTTAGTCTAACTTCTTGAGTACTTTGTATATATTGAATATTAGCCCTCTATTGGATGTAGGGTTGGAAAAGATTTTTTTCCCAATTTTTTGGTTGCTGTTTTGTCCTACTGATAGTGTCCTTTGCCTTACAGAAGCTTTGTAATTTTATGAGGTCCCATTTGTCAATTCTTGATCTTAGTCCATAAGCAACTGGTGTTCTGTTCAGGAAAGTTCCCATTCCCATGTGCTCGAGGCTCTTTGCCCCTTTCTTTTCTATTAGTTTCAGTGTATCTGGTTTTATGTGGAGGTCCTTGATCGTCTTGGACTTGAGCTTTATACAAGGAGATAATAATGGATCAATTTGCATTATTCTGCATGCTGACCTCCAGTTGAACCAGCACCATTTGTTGAAAAGGCTATCTTTTTTCCAATGGATGATTTTAGCTCCTTTGTCAAAGATCAAGTGACCTTAGCTATGCGGGTTCATTTCTGGTTCTTCAATTCCATTCCATTGATCTACCTGTGTGTCATTGTTCCAATATCATGCAGTTTTTATCATTATTGCTCTGTAGTACAGCTTGAGGTCCAGGATACTGATTCCCACAGAAGTTCTTTTATTGTTGAGAATAGTTTTCAATATC
This sequence comes from Apodemus speciosus, assembly GCA_002335545.1. Taxonomy (NCBI): domain Eukaryota; kingdom Metazoa; phylum Chordata; class Mammalia; order Rodentia; family Muridae; genus Apodemus; species Apodemus speciosus. The sequence continues at coordinate 29,256 of BDUI01022736.1, forward strand.
CTGGGTTTTTTATTATTCCAAATGTATTTGAGAATTGCGCTTTCTGACTGTATGAAGAATTGAGTTGGAATTTTGATGGGGATTACATTTTATCTGTAAATTGCTTTTGGCAAGATGGCCATTTTTACTGTATTAATCCTATCAAACCATGAACATGGGAGATCTTTCCATTTTCTGAGATCTTTGATTTCTTTCTTCAGAGACTTAAAGTTCTTGTCATACAGATCTTTCACTTGTTTAGTTAGAGTCACACCAAGGTATTTTATATTATTTGTGACTATCGTGAAAGGAGTTGTTTTTCTAATTTCTTTCTCAGCTTTTTTATGCTTTAAGTATGGGAATGCCACTGATTTGTTTGCATTAATTTTGTATCCAGCCACTTTGCTGATGTTGTTTATCAACTTTAGGAGTTCTCTGGTGGAATTTTTGGGGTCACTTAAGTATACTATCATATCATTTGCAAATAGTGATATTTTGATTTCTTCATTTTTGACTATATTGAATAAATATGGGGAGAGTGAGCATCCTTGTCTTGTCCCCGATTTCAGTGGGATTGCTTCAAGTATGTCTCCATTTAATTTGATATTGACCATTAGTTTACAGTAAATTGCTTTTATTAAGTTTAGGTATGGGCCTTGAATTCCTGATCTCTCCAATACTTTTAATATGAAGCAGTGTTATATTTTGTCAAATGCTTTTTCTGCATCTAAGGAGATGATCAAGTGATTTTTTTCTTTGAATTTGTGTAGTGGTTATGAATAAAAATGTACTGGCCTGCCAGGCCTCTACACCACATCCTGGCAGGTCTTGCTCAACTCAGCTCTCACTGCTGAGCCATTCTTTCTCAGCTAGCTCTCACAGCATCCMAGTTGTGTTTCTTCTCTGCCATAGACTGTAAAAAGTGGGAGTCCCATGCCCCTGCCCTATACCCAAACACCTGGCAAAGCATGACTCTTAAACTTAGTTAACCAAATATATTTTTGTATATGAAACTCCCAATTACATGATGCCAAGTTACAATGATAAAGTTTTATCCCAATATTTCTAACATCTCAGCACACCAGAAACACATCTGACGCCATCTGTTTCTGTGTGTCTCCTCCTCTGCTCCCTCGTTCAGCTCCCAGGCTCTAATTCTCTGCCGCTCCTTCTCTTAGCTCCTCCTCCTCCTCTCTCCCCTCCAATCACTGGCCTCTCACTGCCTCAATGTGAATGGATAGGAAACATCTTGCATCAAGTTTGTTTATATAGTGCATTATGTTAATRGATTTTCTTATATTGATCCAACCTTGCATACCTGGGATGAAGCCTACTTGATCATGGTGAATGATGATTTTTATGTGTTCTTGGATTCGGTTTGCAAGAATTTTACTTAGTATTTTTGCATCCATATTCATAAGTGAGATTGGTCTAAGTTCTCTTTTTCAGTTCTTTTTCAGAACCACCTTGTGTGGTTCAGGTATCACAGTAATTGTGGCTTCATAGAATGAGTAACATAGTGTTCCTTCTCTTTCTATTTTATGGTTTGAGAATTGGTATCAGGTCTTCTTTGAAGGTCTGGTAGAATTCTGCACTAAATCTATCTGGCCCCTACATTCTTCCCATGCTCTGCCAATACTCATTCACTAAAAACATCTACTACCTTTCCCTCCACCTTACTTTTGAGAAATCATGAAGATTTAACACCTGTTACTGATTTATTTTGCAGACTGTCTCATGAATGCCATCATGTTTTTAGTTTTTCTCATGTTTTGGATAGTTTTTCATAAGAAATTTCACTTCTTTAATAAATATTAATCTACCTATGTTTCTATTTCACGTTTAATTTTTTCTCTTTCCATAAGAGTCCTTGACAAAATCTATTGGGTATCATCTTAAAGTCCTTCAGCAGGGTTGTAGCTTCTGTAATTGCTGTTGTTGTTCTTGTCCTCACTCTGTAGCCTTCTGTGTAGAATTCTAAGTGAGTTTTATCCTATTTAATGATCAAACCTATTTTAATTTATTATTATTGTTGTTATTACTATTATTGTTGTTATTATTATTTTATTTTCTTTCATTGTGTATCTGTATGAATTATGTCTCATCTGTACTTGCCATCAACTCTTCTCTGCCATGCCTTGTCATATCTATATAACTCATATTACTTATCTGTGAAGAGTTGTTATCAATGTACTTACTGTCTATATTTACTTTCTAGGCCTGTTAACAGTAAGTCAGAAAATTTTCTTTTATGTAGTCTATCTCTGCTTCTCTTTTTGTTTATACAGTTACAACTAATGAAAATGTGCTATTTCCCTGCTTTCAGAAGAGCTTAACTTTAACATTTCTTTTGATTGATTGATTGATTGATTGATTGATTGATTGATTTTTATTGGATATTTTATTTGTTTACATTTTAAATATTATCCCTTTTCCTGGTTTCTCCTCCAGAAACCCTTTATCCCATCTTCTATGAGGGTGCTTCCCACCTACCCACCCATTCCCTCCTTCCTACACTGGCAATACCATACACTGAGGCATCGAGCCTTCATAGGACCAAAAGACTCTCCTCCCATTGATGTCCAACATGGCCTTCCTCACTAAATATGCAGCTGGAGACTTGGGTCGATGTATGTGTACTCTTTAATTGGTGGGTTAGGTTCTGGGGCCTCTGGGGCTTGATATTGTAATTCTTCCTATAGAATTGCAAACCCTTCAGTTCCTTAAGACCTTTCTCTAAGTCCTCTAGTGGTAACCCCATACTCAGTTCAATAGTTGGCTTCAAGCATCTACCTCTGCATTTGTCAGGCTCTGTCAGAGCCTCTCAGGTGACAGCTATATCAGGCTCCTGTTAGTAAGCACTTCTTGGAATCCGCAGTAGTGTCTGGGTTTGGGGTCTGCATATGGTATGGATCCCCAGGTGAGGCAGTCTCTGGATGGCCTTTCCTTCATTCTCTGCTCTATATTTTGTCTCTGTATTTCCTCCCTTGAATATTTTGTTCCCCCTTGTTAGAAGGACTGAAGCATTCAACTTTGTACTTCCTTCTTGAGTTTCATGTGGTCTGTGAATTGTTTCTTGTGTATTCCAAGCTTTTGGACTAATATACACTTATCAGTGAGTATATAACATGTGTTCTTTTGTGACTGGATTACTACACTTGGGATGATACTTTCTAGTATCATTTGCCTGCAAATTTCATGAAGTCGTTTTTTGTAATAGCTAAGTAGTTCTCCATTGTGTAAATGTACTACATTTTCTGTATCCATTCATCTGCTGAAGGACATCTGGGTTGTTTTCAGTTTCTGGCTATTATAAATAAGGCTGCTGTAAACATAGTGGAACAAGTATCCTTGTTATATGTTCAAGCATCTTTTGGKTATATACTCAGGAGTGGGATACCTGGATCCTCAGGTGTACTATGCTCAATTTTCAGAGAAGCAACCAGAATGATTTCCGCAGTAGTTATTGCAGCTTGCAATCCCATCAACAGTGGAGTGTTCTTCTTTTTCCACACCCTCACCAACATCTGCTGTCACCCAATTTTTGAACTTAGCCATTCTGAATGGTGTGAGTTGGAATCTCAGGGCTGATTTGATTTGCATTTCCCTGATGATTAAAGATGTTGAACATTTCTTTATGTGATTCTTGGCCATTTGATATTATTCAGTTGAGAATTCTTTGTTTATCTATGTACCTCATTTTTAATAGGGTTATTTGGTTCTCTGGAATCTAACTTCTTGAGTTATATTGGATATTAGCCTTCTGTCAGATGCAGAATCAGTAAAGATATTTTCCCAGTCTGCTGGCTGCCATTTTGTTCTATTGACAGTGAGAATAGTTTTTCAATTACCTTTTTTTATTCTTCCAGATGAATTTGCAAATTGCTTTTTYTAATTCGATAAAGAATTGATTTGGAATTTTGAAATGAGATTGCATTGAATCTGTAGATTGCTTTTGGCAAGATTGCCATTTTTACTATATTAATCCCTCCAATCCATGAATGTGGGAGATTTTTTCCAGTTTCTGAGATCCTCTTTGATTCCTTTCTTCAGAGATTTGAAGTTCTTGTCATGCAGATCTTTCATTTGCTTGGTTAGAGTCACACCAAGGTTTTGTTGTTGGGTTGTTTTTGTATTATTTGAGACTATTGGCAAGGTTTCATTTCCCTTAATTTTTCTCAAACCATTTATCCCTTGAGTAGAGGAAGGATACTAATTTATTTGCATTTATTTCATATCCAGTCACTTTGCTGAAGTTGCTTATTAGGTTTAGGAGTTATCTGGTAGAATTTTTGGGTTCACTTAAATATACTATCATATCATCTATCAAATCATCATATCTGGTGATATTTTGACTTCTCCCTTTCCAAATTGTATCCTTTTGACCTCCTTTTGTTGTCCAATTGCTCTGGCTAGGACTTCAAGTACTAAATTTAATAGGTAGTAAGAGAACCAATACTCTTCAAATTATTCCACATAATAGAAGCAGAAGGAACACTACCCAATTTGTTCTATGAAACCATGGTTATGCTTCTACCTAAAACACTCAAAAAACCAACAAAGGAAGAGAACTTCAGACAAATTACCCTTATGATTATCAGTGCAAAAATACTCAATCTAATTCTCACACTGAATCCAAGAACACATCAAAATGATCATTCATCATGATCAAGTAGACTTCATCCCTGGGATAGAAGGATGGTTCACTATATGAAAATGCATCAATGTAATCCACAAAATAAAAAACTCAAAGAAAAAATACATGATCATCTCATTAGATGCTGAAAAACATTTGACAAAATTCAACACTCCTTCATCCTAAAAGTAAAGGAAAGATCAGGAATTCAAGACCCATACCAAACACATAGTAAAAGCAATATACAGCAAACCAGTAGCTTACATCAAACTAAATGGATAGAAACTTGATGCAATCCCACTAAAACCAGGGACTTAACATATTAATAGGCATTACGATGATGATTTATTTTCTAAATTATTTTCATTCACATTTGAATTATGATTTTTCTGAATGGTGACTGTACAGGTCTTTTTTCTTTCAACTATTTAATTATTCTGGCCTTTATCCTCTTTTAAGCATTTATTAGATCTTGGAAAAAATCAATCAATATGCTTTTTCTAATTATTTTCTTTTTTGAGATTTTCATTTACATTTTACTTTTCCCTTTACTCCCTCCAAATCCACTCATATATGCCTCATTATTCTCTTTCAAATTCATGTTTTTAAGTAACTATAATTATACACAAACACATATATGCCCACATACATACTCACACACTTCTCTCCTCTGTCCCCCAACTTGTTTCAGAACTATCCCTTTTAATACATGCATTATTTTATATCATCTTCCCTTTTAATCCATCAAAATCTACTTGTGCTGTCCAGATATTCTTTGGCATGTGGTCTTTTATTAGAGAGTGGTTCATTTACCAATTAATTCACTTCTCAAGTGCATCATTGTTAGAAGAGTGTTTTTGTCTTCCATCAGCTAACAGTTTTTAATAGTGCCACAGGTAGCATTGGAATTTAGTCCCTATTTCCCATCTTCATACTTGGATTTGGTGTGCCTTGTGCTTGTGCAGGTTTTGTGCCTGTCTTCATAGGCACTGTGAATTCATAGATGCAACGACTCAGAAGTTTGTTTCCTTTTAGTTCTCCATCCCCATTGGCTCTTATATTCTTTATGACCCCTCTTCCACTATGACCTCTGAGCCTTGTAGTGTTAGGTTCATATATATATATATATATATATATATATATATATATATATATATATATATATATATTCCACTTAAGGCTTAGAAGTCTGAAATCCCTTGTTCTCTTCACTTTGGCCAGTTGTGGGTTTCTGTCTAACCATCTATTAGCCACCTTTACAAATAGAACATTTACACTAGAATATTGGGAAATACATTGATCTATGGATATACCYCTAAGTCTTTAGAGGAATGTTTAATACCTATGTCCATTTAGCATAGTAATAGAAACAGATTCATCCATAGGCTCTATTATCTAGGATACTATAGGTCTTTGGCCCTAAAATGACACAATGTTTAGATTTCATCCTGTAAATCAGGCATGTAAACAATCAGATAATAGTTTGCTACTTCCAGAAAATCTGTGTCATTATTATAGCAGTAGATTTTTTGTAGTTCTCCTTGTTCACAATTGGGCATAACTGATTCTTATCTTAATGATATCTCTATGTTCTAAGTCTCAAATACTGACTCAATACAACACTTAGCAATAGTAGCCTTATCACATAAAAACTGAAAGACTTTTGTCTGAATGTGTGGCTGGCTTTACTCTAAGCTGAGTTCCATGAAAATAGAAACTGTAGTTCTAAGGTTCCATATGGTACATGGCTGGATATTACAGAATAAAGAATACAATCTAAGGCAATTACACCTTCAGCTTAAAGACCTCATGAAAAGCTACAATCTAAGGTGATTGTGCCTTCAATTTAAAGATCTTATAAGAATTTCCCCGTGAACAATGTTTTCCTCTTATTTGTGTGTATTTGTGCATGTTTACATGTGAGTTTCTACACATGGATGCAGATGTCCAAGTTGGACAGCAGAACATATTGCTCCTCATAGAAGTAGAATTATAAATAACTGTATTCTTACTGATAGGAGTGCTTGGAACTGAAGCTTCTGCTGGAAAATCAAAAGGTACTCTCAACCTTTGATGAATCTCTTCAACCCTGATGCAATCTTTGGAAGATTAGGACTCCAACAGGAGTTTCTGAATCTCCAAATGAGAGTGATTCCACTAAGTGCAGGATAATTCATGCTTGAAATATAGTACCTTTATCAACCTGTTCACTGACCATGGACAGCTCTCCCTCATTACTTCTTTTATTCTAAGTTGGCAGTGTCCATACAAATTCAAGATTTTCATGAATTCTTTTAGACCAAAGGTTCCTTTATAAATCTTTCCTTGACATGTTCATTTTTTGTTTGTAGAAGTACTATAATGTCTGTAGATATCCATGTGAATGGCTTTTCTCCTGATGAAATAAGAAACAATAGTTTTGATGTACTCCTGAGCTAAAAATAAAAAAAAAATCAAAACAAGAAAAAGAGAAAGCACATTTCTCTAATAATAAATTATTGACTTTGATTTTTTGTACAATTTCAGAAAGCTCATATTTTCTAGAACCTTCAATTTTGTTATTTCTTTTCAACAGCATGTATAACAATCTATATCTTTGTGTGTACATTACTGAAAGCAGCAATTAAAAATCCAGGCCAATTCTTCAATATTTTCCATGGGGACCACTTTYTCTAACTATCAAAACATATTAATGACATTATATAGTTTTCACATAAKGCRTTTTTTGTTAAAGTCTCTTCCACTATATAGTAAACAYCACACATTCCTCTAGATTTTTCTCATTTTCTGCTTTTTCCCTGAATGGTTCTATTTTTAATCAATGATTTCTATTTATTATGACTTTGTCATCTATGTAATGAGAAGGACACAGTCTAGTGGCCAAAATATAGAAACCTGAAACTCAGTTTATGAAAGAGAAACCTTGTTAGCAGCATGTAATCTATTGTCAAAACCCCACAACATTATAACAACTATGCAATTTAAATATTTCTTCACCTATTTCCAGAGGGAACTGCTGCTGTTTATTGAGATAACTGAATTAAAAACTGAGGACCTAGACAACTATGAAAATGACTAATCTTTGAAAACTCCAGATGTCACCATGGTGACTTAATCAAAGAGACTACTCTAGTGGGTTGCTGATAAAAAGCTGTAGGTTTAAGTCAGTCTCAGTGGGTCTCATAAATCCACAACTCATAACCCTTCCTTATTTCCCAAGTTGCCGAATAAGTAATTCAATTGTCAGATTCCACAGCAGTCTCTCCCACTACAAGATGAAAAATCTAATAACAAGCCCTACTTCTTGTTGATGTAATGAAGTCATAAAAATCAGAGAGGTATCCAATTTCAAGAAAAATGATAGAGAAGAATTGATTTTATTTTCAATACCATCAGTAAATTAATTTGTATATGAGATTAGAGGGCTCTTTGAAAATCACAATAAAAGCTATAAAAGCTGCCTGGGAGAAATACAGCTTCCACACCAGGGGCCTTGTTATGAAACTTTAGTAAAACCAAGAACATCAACAAAGAACTGGAGAAAATATTTACTCTGGAAAAACCTTCATTGGCAACAAATTGAAGGDCAGAACAAACCTGACATAGACTGCATCAAAAGATCAATGATAAAATTGATGAAGTTGAGGAGAAGGGTGACCCTGTAGAAGGACCAGCAGTCTCATCTAATCTGGAYCCCTGGGATCTCTCAAACACTGGACCACCAAACATGCAGCATATACCAGCTAATATGAGGACCCTAGCACACGTGGAGTAGAGGTCTATGTTCATTCAGAGATGATGCAYCATGTTTTCTTATACATTTCTTCATTCCCTTGAATGAATTATCTTCAAGTCCAGAAGCCTAGAACACCATTTTATGAAATAGTAAACATGAATATCATTAGTAATGAGTAAAAATATCATGTGTAATCTGATAGGATGCAATCAGCACTTAGAATTGC
>BDUI01022742.1:0-20942 GCA_002335545.1 Apodemus speciosus
TGTATTTTCACTAGGCTCTTTATTCTCTTCAATTGTCTAGATTATTTGATGATTTAAAAAATTTAGTTTTCCATAGCAAAATATGGAGACTGAAAATGTTTTCTACTTTTAGTGTTAAATGAGTAGAACGCAGGGTTCTGTCTTTTGCATCTAACTCTGAGTGAGCAGGTACTCCCTGACCTCATAATACTCACAAAACTGACTTTTATTTCTTCTCTCTCTTCTTGTCCTCTTTTCTTCCCCCTTCTCCTATTCTTCTTCCTCTTTCTTTCTACTTCTCTCCCCTCACTCTACTTACCCCTTACTCTTCTGTTTAAAATAGATAGCAACACAATCAGTTCCATCCTCTAGAGGGCAGCTGAGATCACTGAGCAGGTGTGACATGGTTATCATTTGCTAACTTTAACTTTGCACAATTTGCATTTTCCACCTTTAGATTGTTGACTTCTGCCTATCCCTTCTCAATTTGAAAAAGTATTTCCTTTTTGAATTTGAGTATGCTGCCACCATGTGGTTGCCAGTTATTTGCTTTTCATGGGCTCCTAACTCAAACTTGAGGCTGTTTGGACAATATACCAGTCAGGGTAGGGTAGGGTAGWGTGATGCCTCTTAATAGGTGAAGGTACCGAGTATGAGATGGAGTAGGAGTTAATTTTCATAGAGTGTCGGGAAGACATTGAAGAACAAAATGGGCTATAAAATGTAGAGACAAGGAAAATAGTCTGAGGCCCACATAATGTAATTAGGAAATAGTACAGTGGAGGAAACAAGTAATGAGAGAGAGAGAGAGAGAGAGAGAGAGAGAGAGAGAGAGAGAAGAAAGGAAGGAAAGGAAAGAAGGAAGAAACACAATTAAGAGAATTGGATCACTGAAACTACTTTCATCTTTTTATCTTTTTTCTTGTCAATGTGCATGTATGTATGTGTGAGTTTGTGAGTGCATACCTGTGTATATGTGTGCCTGTGTATGTGTGTGCTTGTGTTCATATGAGTGTGTGTGGGGGGGTGCGGGGGGAAGTTCAGTTGTCACTCCTTGGGAGCCATCCACCTTTAGTTTTGAGACATGCTCTTCCACTTGTCTGGAGCTGGCTTTGTAGGATGGGATAGCTGGGATGAGGTATACAGGTAGGACGTACAAATGTGCACTTCCTATTTTCCATTGCCAAGGCCAGAGTTGAAGAGCAAGTTGACTGAAAATGTAGCTCAGTTACTGAAGTGTGTTGTCAGGACATGGATGTGCTTTTCTATGGAAGGCACATGGCAAAGCCTGATCTTAACTGACAGTAGAATGAGTTAGAGAAGAGGCCAAGTTTTATTTATTTTTTTCCATAATTTATATTACATCCCAGTCTCATACYTACTTCTCTCCTCTCTTCCCAGTCCTGCTCTTACAAGTTATGTACCCATTACTTCCTTCCCTTCTTCTCAGAGAGGGAGAAGCCTCCCATAGGTACCACCTCACCTTGGGACATCTAATCCCATCAGGACTAACGGCCTTCTCTCCCACTGAGGCCCATCCAGGCAGTCCTGGCAGAGGAAGGGGATCCAATGGCAGGGAACAGAGTCAGAGACAGCTCCCACTCCAATTGTTAGGGGACACACATGAAGACCAAGCTGCACTCATGCTTCAAATGGGCGGAGGGTGAGTCCAGCCCCTTGCATGCCCTTTGGTTGGTGGTTCATTCTCTGTGAGCCCCCATGGTCCCAGGTTAGTTGACTCTGTAGGTCTTCTTATGGTGTTCTTGACCCCTCCAGCTCACTCAATTCTATCTCTGACTCTTCCACAAGACTCCCCAAGCTCTACCTGATGTTTGGCTGTGGGTCTCTGCATCTGTTTCTATTTACTGCTGGATGAAGCCTCTCAGGAGAAAGTTGTGCTAGGCTCCTGTCTGCAATCTTAATAGAATATCATCAATAGTGTCAGGGGTTAGCTCTCTCCCATGGGATGGGTCTCATGTTGGACCAGTCACTGGTTGACCGTTTTCTCATTCTCTGCTCCATCTTTACCCTTGAGCATCGTGTGGGCAAGACAAATTTTGTGTTGAAGGTTTTGTGTGTGGGTTGATGTATCCCTCTTTTCACTGGAAGTCCTGCCTGGCTACAGGAGGTGGYCATTTTAGTCTCTACATCTCCAGCTGGTAGGAATCTCAGCTAGGATCACCCCCATAGACTCTTGTAGTCTCTCTCATCCCAGGTCTCCAGATAGTCCCAAAGATGTCCCCCACTGGTTTTTATTCTTACTCTCTGCCCTCTCCTGTCCTCCTACCCCTCTTTATGCCCTCTCTCACTCATTTCCCTCTCTTCATCCACCTCCAATGACTATTTTGTTTCCCCGTCTAAGTGAGATTCACATATCCTCCCTTGGGCTCTCCTTATTACCCATTTTCTTTGGGTCTGTAGATTGTAGCATGGTTATTCTCCCCTTTATGGCTAATGTTCAATTATAAGTGAGTACATACCATATGTGTCTTTCTGGGTCTGGGTTTCCTCCCTCAGGAGGATATTCTCAAGTTCCACCCATTTGCCTGCAAATTTCATAATGTCTTTGTTTTTAATAGCTGAATAGTATTCCATTGTGTAGATGTGCCATATTTCCTTTATTTCATTCTTCAGTTGAGGGATATCTAGGTTGTTTCCAGTTTCTGGCTATTATAAATAAAGCTGCTATGAACATAATTGAGCAAGTGTCCCTGTGGTATAGTGGGACATCTTTGGGTATATTCCCAGGAATTGTATAGCTTGGTCTTGAGGTAGAATTATTCCCAAATTGATTTCCAAAGTGGTTGTACCAACTTGCACTCCCACCAGCAATGGAGGAGTGTTCACTTTGCTCTACATCTTGCCAGTATGTACTGTCACTTGAGTTTTTGATCTTAGCCATTCTGATTGGTGTAAGATGGAATCTCAGAGTCATTTTGATGTGCATTTTCCTGTGTACTGTGTCTTAGTGAGAATGATTATATTTAAGTTGCAATTCAGATGCACAAGAATGTTTCTGTTATAGCTTAGTTGGTGTGGAGTCCCATTCCTTCAGGGACTGTGAGACTTGGGATTGGGATTGAGTGACTAGAAATCGATTGATTTCGCTTATCTACTGTCATTCACACTGGCGTCCGCTGAGAGGTTTACTCTCATATGTTGCTTTGTGTCTACATATGTACAGGATAGCCACAATAGTCTTGAAAGTGTATAGAACCAGCCAAAATTAGTTTCTTGTCCTTAAACTAGATGAGGATTCTATGGGCTTGGAGGGAGTGAAAGAACAAAAATCTAAGTCAATGGCATGTCCCTTAACAAGCACTGAAACCTATGAAAATATGAAAAATAATATAACCCTCAGTGAGTTGGGTGGAGGTACACTCTAATCAGAATACAAGGTAATGCATTGCTTCATGAGCTGTCCTTACCCCAGTGTGCTTTTACTGTCACACTACTCAACTCCTCTAGTCTTTGGTAGTGACATTGCTCTCCCAAATGCTGCACACTGCAATGTCTTTTTTGCTTAGCCTAAGGAGATTCAACATAGACTCACTCAACTACATCCTAACATCGAAGGGTTTGTCAACTCAGGAATTTTCGAGGCCTCACATGCATTTAGACTGTGAAACAAGCTTAAGTTTAAATTCAGCATCAGCTACTCAAGTTTGCAAGTAGTTACAAATATATGGCTTGATCATTGATTTTTAGCAGGCGAACAGAATTGGACAGGTTCATATTTTAACTGAGCCATCACCTGAGTTTGTCGCATTTGGAAGGGCCACATTATATATTAAATTGTGTGAGGCTTCTGTGATTATGCTATAGATAGGCAGAGGTCTCAAGAGTCAATTGGGGTTGTCGAATCACATTCAACGAATGGCCCAGTGTCTCAATTGAAGAAGCCTGCTATTGAGGGACTCCCCAGGAGTAATCAATTAAAAGCAGTAGCATTAAACAGCTAACGGTGCTGGCAGATCAATAGTGGCAAGGCAGAGAAACAATTCCCAGCAATGATTTCTATGCAAATTCTGATTCGTGTACCTAATGACATTAGGATTCACTAATGACGCATAACTCAAAGAAGCCCTTCTTTCTCAGTTAAGCGTRAAGCACATTTTTGCCTCTGCAACCTTGACATCCACTTGGGATGTCAATTTTCAAGGCTGGGAAGTAATAGATTAAGGTAGCCCAACTTTCTGTTTGTCTCCTGTGGGAGAGATGGCGAGATGAAGGAAGGGGAGCATTTCTGGTTTTGGCACAGGCTCCTGAAAAGGCTTGGATTGGTCATCAACTCATTCATTCATTCGCTCACTGAGCACTGAGCATTTTAACTGCTTCCCTATCAAATATACCAATAGCTCACTCAAACTGTTTTAAGACTTTCTCAACATTCTACATCAACTCCCCAATATTAAATTTTATAATAGGTGTGGATTTTACAAAATAAGAAGTGAAGTAAGTACATTTTATATGCACTACATATGACTAAATCTTTTCCCAAACTATATACTCAATCTATATTTAATGGAGAATTCAATTTCAGCCTTTACTGAAGTCCCCTGACTCATGCTAAGTACAGAAATTCTTGAACTTCCCAGTCTTCAGCTTGGTCACTACTGTTGGTACATTCCTTGCCCAATTCTGTATCGTCTCTTCAAGGTTATAAGATCTGTTGATTTTTGGGCCAAGTTTAAATATAGGGGTATGACAACCCAGATGTCCCTCAACCAAAGAATGGATACAGAAAATGTGGTTCATTTACAGAATGAAATACTACTCAGCTATTAAAAATGAGGATGATATGAATTTGGCAGGCAAATGGATGGAACTAGAAAATATCATCCTGAGTGAGGTAACACAGACCCAAATGGACATGCATGGTATGTACTCACTGATAAGTGGATATTAGTCAAAAAGTTCAGAATACCCATGCTACAACTCACAAACCATATGAAGCTTAACAAGAAGAAAGGCCCAAGTGTGGATACTTTAATCCCACTTAGAAGGTAGAACAAAATTATCCCAGGGGGCAGAGGTAGGGTGGGACCTAGGTGGGAGGGGGTGTGAAAAGGGGTGATCAGTATGGGAGAAAGAGTATGGGAGAAAAGCCCAGAGGGCCAGGAGAATGAATATAAATATTTAGCCATGTGGGGGTGGGGTCCAGGGGGAACCTCTAGAAAGTCCCAGATACCAGGGATATGAGAGGCTCCCAGACCCAATGGATGACCTTAGCCAAAATGTCCAACAATGGGGAGATGGAACCTAAAGAGATAACCTCCAGTAGATAGACATGCCCCCCCCCCCCACTTGAGGCATGGGGCCACATGCCCATTTTCAAAAATTTTGTCCCAGAACTGTTCCTGTCTACAGGAAGTGCAGGGACAAAARTGGAGCAGAGACTGAAGGCAAGGCCATCCAGTGACCGCCCCAACTTGAGATCCATTCTATGGGTGGATCCCATAGAATCTGAACACTATTGCTGATGCCATAGTACTTGCAAACAGGAGTCTAGCATTGCTGTCCTCTGAGACTGACTGTCCTCAGTCAGCAACTGACTGACACAGATGCAGATACAGTCAACCATTGGACTGAAGTTGGGGACCCCTAAGGAAGAGTCAGGGGAAGGACTAAAGGAGATGAAGGGGAATGGCAACCCCCATAGGAAGACCATCATTATCTACTAACCTGGACCCCTGGGACCTCCTAGAGGCTAAGGCACCAATTGAAGAGCATACATGGCAACCTGGTCACACGAGCAATTCAACATCTTAGTCCAAAGAAGTGGCCAGTGGCGGTGGTGATGGCAGACCCAGCTGTAGAGAGACACCCCCCAGCAAAGAAAGTCCAGTAATGCTGGGAAATGGCAGCTCCTCAAGACAAATGGGCAGTAACTGTGAGTGTGGGTGAACCTGGTGTTCACTGAACCGGAGGTGTTTGCTGCACTCGTGGTCACACACGAGAGTCCACTCCTGACTTCTCCTTCCCTAGTCACCACTGTTCCATCACCAGGCTAGGGAGTGGGGCCCATCCAAAGAGGAAGGTCTTCTTTTTATGAAGGCACCTGGGTATGTGAACAACACCGGGTGACAGATACAGCAGGAGCTTCAGTTGGTCAATGATAGCTACCTGAGGTTAGATTCCAGACTGTCTCCATTGTAGCATGGACCAGTGGAAACTTTTCCTTTGATCTCAGGACACTATACACATCTGTGTTCTAGACAGTGGTCCTCTTTGGCCACCTGCTTTGTGGAGGCAACAGAAGGGGCAGAGCAAGTCTGGGGACTGGGGTATGCACAGCATTGACACAGCTCCCTTGGATGCCCACAGAAGAATATCTCAATGGTGAAGACACCAGGATTAAAGCTCTCTATGTCAAGGATCCAAAGTCAAAGAAACCCACAGCAACAAGCCCATTGTATCATGGTGGTAAGGCTTTTTAATGTACTCTTTCTATACCTTGTGACAGAAATCATTGTCTCCCATTCTCGCTGATGAATATCAACAGCAGGAAGAGGTCCAGAAATTTCACCATGCTACAGTGTTCTTTAAGGCTTCTC
The DNA here is from genome assembly GCA_002335545.1 of Apodemus speciosus. Lineage (NCBI taxonomy): Eukaryota > Metazoa > Chordata > Mammalia > Rodentia > Muridae > Apodemus > Apodemus speciosus. Next base: position 6,537 of record BDUI01022742.1, read on the forward strand.
ATCTAGGCCCAGTCCCTCAGATTCCCATAGGCTCTCCATTCTAGAGCAGTCTGGGCTGATCCTGTCATCTGCCAATCACTTTCCAGTCTTATAGGTCTGTACATCTCACCTGGGCCCTATCTCCCTGGCTTCTTGTTCCCTTTTCTCTCTGGTACAGGTCTGATTATTTATTTATTTATTTATTTATTTATTTATTTATTTATTTATTTATTTATTTATTTGGTTTTTCGAGGCAGGGTTTCTCTGTGTAGTCCTGCCTGTCCTGGAACTCACTCTGGAGACCAGGCTGGCCTTGAACTCAGAAATCCGCCTGCCTCTGCCTCCCAAGTGCTGGGATTACAGGCGTGCGCCACCACCGCCCGGCCTGATTATTTATTTATTTATTTATTTCGAGGCAGGGTTTCTCTGTGTAGTCCTGCCTGTCCTGGAACTCACTCTGGAGACCAGGCTGGCCTTGAACTCAGAAATCCGCCTGCCTCTGCCTCCCAAGTGCTGGGATTACAGGTGTGCGCCACCACCGCCCGGCCTGATTATTTATTATATTCCTCTCAACTACCCCCCCCCCGTCAGAAAAACTTCCGTCCTGCCTCGGTTTCCCAAGTGTTAGGACTGCAGGCATGTGTCGCCACACCTGTTCTGGCCAGACTTTTAAAAGCAAATATGAAGACTTGGCGGTATCTACTACAGAGACCTGTGCATACATTCTGAGTCAGCGATTCCACTCCTGGGTTTAAAGCCAACTGCCAAGCGAGGGCGAGGATAATGCCAAGAGCAGCCACCGCTTCCCCACAGGGGAGAATGGATAAACACTCTTACAGAACGGAATGCTCTGAGACAATGAAAGTAAACAAGGTACTAGGACGCCCCGTTTGTAACTTCCACAAACACGAAGGTGAATCACAGAGGCCAAGCACAAACCATTTACAGAAAATTGTAGTTACATAAAATTCACAACCAGGTAAACTGAGTCTCTAAGTGGCAGAAGTCAGGGTTCTCGGCCACCTTTGGAGAGGGTAAACCTCTCTCAGAGCAGCCTCTTTCTTAGCACGAATAGTTATTCTCAGGAATATGACCCACTTTGAAAAAAAAATAACAAGTCATATACTGACAGCCTACTTAGATTTTGAGCATGTTTCACAGACTTTGATTTTTAATAAGAACCAAGTTTAAGGAATAAAGAGAGGGGATTGGGGATGTAGCACAGCTGGCAGTGTGTGCCTTGTGGGCTGGCTAGTTTTCACTGTCAACTTGACCCAACTTAAAGTCACCTGGGAGGAAAGAACCTCAGTTGAGCAATTGCCTAAGTCAATCACAGCCTTGTGACCTGGTCTGGAGACATTGTCTTGATTGATGGCTTGATATGGGGAGAGCCCAGCCCATGCTGGGCGGCACTTCCCCAGCAAGGCCTGTCTGGGCTGCCTAAGAAAGCTCGCTGAGCCTGAAGCAGCATCCCTCCAAGGCGTAGTACACTTCATCCCTGCCCCAAGTCCCTGAGCCGACTTCCCTCAATGATGAATTGTGATGTGGAAATATAAGCCAAATAAATCTTTCCCTCCCCCCCAAAAGAGCATACATGGGCTGGCTCGTGGCCCCCACTACATATGTAGCAGAGTACTGCTTTATCTGGCCTCAGTGTAAAAGGATGCTCATAATCCTATAGAAAGTTAATGCCCCAGGGAAGGGAGATGCTGGGGGGGGGTGAGGTGGGAGTGGGTAGGAGGGTGAGGGAGCATCCTCTCAGAAGCAAAGGTGGATGATGATAGGGTAAAGAACTCATGGAGGAGATCAGGAAGGGAGCAACATTTGGAATGTAAATTAATTAATGAAAAATAAAAATGAAAAATGAAAACAGGGGTGTATGCTCATGCTAAGAGTGCTGAAATAGCCTTTCTCAGATGTCATCTTGTTGATTCCTCTGAGGTGTACTCACTGGCCTGTGGTTTGCCAAGGTACACGATGATAACACAGTCTGCTTGTAAGAATCTGTAAAACTCCAGTTGCCTTGCTAGGTTTGAGGATACTGTTTTTGAAATTCTGATACCTTTTTATCTTCATGTTCTAAGCTTCAAAGCTACTCCCATTTTAAGACAAGCTGACTCTGCCAATATTTGTCTTGACTTAAGAATTCAGGGTTATCTCGGTTGTGATCTGAAGTACTTGAAGTCTTCTGTCAAACTGTCCTAGGTAGACTGTGTGCATGTGCGTGCGTGCGCGTGTTTGTGTGTGTGTGTGTGTGTGTGTGTGTGTGTGTATGGCTGTTTATGTATAAAGATTGTTCTTTCTAAATTTCCTTCTTATCATCAGTTCTACCCTCCCATCTAGCAAACACTTAACAATCTTGCAACTATAGTATAGCTCCCTCAATCTAATTAGGGTCCCATTATGCACAGCTATAGCTCCTCGTAGCTGTCTTATGTAGCATTTACTATAATTATAATGATTTATTAGGGTGATTTTTTTGAGACAAGATCTTATTCCGTAGCTCAGATGGGCCTCAAATTCACCATCTTCTTACATCAGCTTTCAGAGTAATGATTATATAGGCACATGCAGCCATGCCTGGCTTTAGGATGATTTTGTTTTTGAAGAAAGTCTAACACAATTTGCAATTCATTCTTCCAAACTTTTTTATCTTGTACATTTGAAAATGTGATGCCATTTCTTTTGGGTTTTTGTTGTTGTTGAGGTTGCTTTTTTGTTCTGTTTTTCTTCTTTAAAAAAATTATTGGATATTTTATTTAGTTACATTTCAAATGTTATTCCTCTTCTGGTTTCCCCTCTGCAACCCCCACATCCCCCCCTGCTTCTATGAGGGTGCTGCCTCCCCTTCTCCCCTCTGACTGCCCTAGCATTCCCCTACACTGGAGCATTGAACCTTCACGGGACCAAGGGCCTCTCCTCCCATTGATGTCTGAAAAGGCCATCCTCTGTTACATATGCAGCTGGAGCCATGGGTCCCTCCATGTGTACTCTGTGGTTGGTGGTTTAGTTCCTGGGAGCTCTGGGGGTACTGGTTGGTTCATATTATTGTTCCTTCTATGGGGGTGCAAACCCCTTCAGCTCCTTGGGTCCTTTCTCTAGGTGCTCCATTAGAGATCCTCTGCTTAGTCTAATGGTCGGCTGCAAGCATCTGCATCTATATTGGTCAGGCTGTGGCAGAGCCTCTCAGGAGACAGCTATACCAGGCTCCCGTCAGCAAGCACTTGGCATCAGTAATAGTGTCTGGGTTTGGTTTGGTGGCTGCACATTAGATGGATTCCCAGGTGGGGCAGGCTCTGGAAGGCCTTTCCTCCAGTCTCTGCTCCACTTTTCGTCCTTGTCCCAGACAGGAGCAATTCTGGGTTATTTTTGAGACGGCTGGGTGGCCCCACCCCTCATCTGGGGGCCATGCCTAACCTCTGAATATGGTTTCTCTGAGTTATCTCTCCCCGTTGTTAAGTATTTTAGCTAATGTCATCCCCATTGGGTCCTGGGAGCCTCTTGCTTTCTTGGCATCTGAGACTTTCTGGTGACTAAATAACCATCAAAATTTTTTTTTTTTTTTAAAAAATGGGTGATTGTTATAAAGTTTGCTCTTTTTCTATAGTTTATTGAATATCTGAGGGTAAAAAACATGATCTTCTGTGTTCATTTTTATAACCTTACATTGTGGGGGTTCTCTAAAGGAACAGAACGAATGGAAGTATGTGTGCGTGGGTGCGTGCGTGTGTGTGTGTGTGTGTGTGTGTGTGTGTGTGTGTACATGCATCCACATATGTATGTGACGTATTGGAGTGGCTTATGGATTGTGGTCCAGGTAGTCTACCAATGTCTGTCCCCCAATAGAAAGGTCAAGAATATGACTTGTTCACTCCACAAGACTGGGTGACTCAGTGGTCCCAATCTGCTGTTGGAGTCAGGGAGGATTCCTAGAGAGCTGTCAGTCTTCAAGCTGTATTAGAATCCTAAAGAACTCAGTTCTAACACTGTCGGGTTGTTGTCCTGTGTCAGCTCCGTCACTGAGCATGGCCACTTGGGGAGGCAGAAGGCAGGGAGTCTGACTGGGCACTGCAGGTGCTGGGCTGTAGTGAAGTGCCGAGACACTTCTCTGGGGGTTGGTGAGAAAGTACAGTCTGAGGCTTAGGAAAGCTGGAGCTGCTTCAAGGGTTCCCCCACCTGGGACAAGGCCTGGGTCACACGGCATCCTCAGACTCTTGGACATCCAGGTGACACTGGGAGTTGCAGAAGAGCAGAGAATGGAGTCTCTGGGCCCTCTGGCTGGGGATAGTGTCTAGACCAGGACAGGAGTTGGGGGGGTGGGGGGTTGAGGGATGGAGGGGTGGGCTTGGGGGTGGTAGTGGTGGGAGGGGAGCTTTGACTTGTCCCAGCAGAGATGATTGTCTTTATCTTGGCACAGGCAGGCTTAGTGGCAGTTGTGGCTGGGAGCACAAAGAGGCCTTCTACTGGAGCTCAGGCTGCGGCTCTGTAGGGAAAGGCCTTCTTCATGACTTCCCACAGCAGATCTTGATGAAAAGAGACAGCCTATGGTTCCAAATAGTTTATTGGCTTGGTGGAAAGTGGGTGCACAAAACCATTCCCCACTTTTCAGGGTGGGCCTGAGAGTAAATACTTTTTGCAGGGAGGAATGTCTCTGAAGGGAAGCTTATTTGCTATGCCCTCCAGGCCTCTATGTGCCTCATTAGCATAGATCCACTTGAGCCTAAAGGACCACAGGTCACATCCTTTTCCTATTGTCTTGGTCTGTGATGTTAGGGATTCCTCATCCACATGTGGAAGGGTTTGGGGCATTGGCNAATGACAGATAATCCAATTTTAAAATATTTGAAGACCAGGATAGCCATTTCATCAACTAAGATATTGAAATGGTCAAAAGCATAATTAGTTATCAGGGAAATAAAAATTAAGAGCACAACCTGGTACCAATATGTACTGATTGGGACACCTACTATATAAAAGAAGCCAGCAGTATGACCGATTGTTGAAGTTATATAGCAAATTAGTGGAACTCTGATACATTGTCCATTGCAATGTGAACTGGAAACTATAGAAAGTTTGGCAGTGTCTAAGTCAAATATTTATGTATTCAGTATCTCTAACACATCATTTTCTATGTATATTCTCAACAACAATTAGCACATATGTATACCAAAGCAGGTGCAAATGTTCAAAACACTCTGTTTTTTATATTCATATTAGATTTATTTAACTGATAAGAAAACAAGCATAGAGAAATCAAATGAAAGTTTCAAAGTTAGTCCAGTTCAACAATGAAATGAAACATAAGAACGAAAGCCACACCACAAATGAATGGCTTCTCAAAAAGAGGCCAAAGGAGTCATTAGAGAGTTGAAGAATAAACATTGTATTTTAAAAGTTAAAATTCATATATAACTTTGTATTCTGTGCCATTTCATTTTAATCCATTTTTCTTAAATTGTCATCATCAGAATATTATGTTTGAATTAAAAGGAATAATTACATATCAGACTTAATAATTACTTCCTAGTTTGAGCCAAAGTCGTAAAATAATATTTCATAGCATATTTTGATTTAATAAAGTAAAAAGTAAAAGTTTAAAGCCTTAATTTCCTTAAAATATAGAAATCCTAATTCTTTGTTTTATCTAATAATGGTTTTATTAATTCTTTCGGAATTTAGACAATGTACTTTGATTGTTTTCAATCTTCTCTCTCAACTCCACCCAGATCCATTGCTACTTTCTTACCCACCCAACTTCACATTCTCTCTCTTTTGAATGCATTGAATTCAATTTGTGTTGCCCAAATACTCGTGGATATGCAGTTTGCTCTGTGGCATGGCAGACTTACTAGGGTATCAAAATATCTAGCTATACTACTCTAGGACTTATATCCCAAAGACTCTACATAGATTACTTGTTTTGTCAACTTGACTCAAACTAGGGTCATCTGGAAAGAGGAAACCACAAGGGAAAAAATATACTTGTGAGATTGGTGAAGATTGTTTGTGTTTTCTTGATTAATGTTTAGGTTGGTGGCACCATAGCCAGGCTAATGGTTCTGGATTGAAAAAAAGAATTAAGTGAGCCATGGAAAAAGAGCAGAACAGTAACCAGCATTCTTCTATGCTCTTTGCATCAGTTCCTGCCCTACTTGAACACTCTGGTTTTTAATAGCATTTTTCTAAAGTCAACATAACCATTCATACACACTGGAATGAATAGTATATTGTGAGATAATTGTGCAATAGAATATTGTAAGTGACTGAAAAAGCAAAATACTCTGGTATCAATATTTTTCATGGATATCAGGTTGAGAAATACACCAAAAAATACCTATAATCCATTTATAGCAAGTTTGAACACAGGTAATACAAATAGACGCACATGAGAGGCCTTGGAGGTAATAATCATAGTCATGGTTTTGTTCAATTCCTTCACCTGTTTGTGTTTTCCTGTAATTCTTTAAGGGGATTTTTGTGTTTCCTCTTTAATGCCTTCTAGTTGTTTACCCATGTTCTCCTGTATTTCTTTAATGGAGTTATTTATGTCCTTTTTGAAATCTTCTATTATCATCATGAGATGTGATTTTACATCAGGTCTTTCTTTTCTGGTGTGTTGGGGTGTCCAGGGCTTGCTGTGGTGGGAGAATTGGCTTCTGGTGCCAAGTAGCTTTGGTTTCTGTTGCTTATATTCTTGCCCTTGCCTCTAGCTCTGGTTATTGMTGGTATTAGCTGGTCTTGCTGTCTCTTGTTCCTCCTGTAAGCCTGTGTATCAGCACTCCTGGGAGGCCAGTTCTCTCCTGGAATTTGGGTATGGAACACTGTGGCACAGGATCAGGTCTGGGCACAGACTGAAACTGGATTCCTTTTCCAGTGGTTTTCACATAGAGTGTCCAATAAGTTCCTAGTCATTCAACACTTCTTCAACTTTTGAAATAAACCTTTTTAACTCCTAGGCTGTGGTGAAGTCTGATCTTAAACACTTCATACTCCGGCTCACTGTCTGCTGCCATCTTGCAGAGAAGGGCTGGATTTCTTATTTCTTAATTGAACTATAGCAAATAATATTTTTAAATTTCTCTAAATTTCATTTTTACCTTGTATTTGTTATCTCTCTCTCTCTCCTGGTTCATATTTATTTTCTAGTTTCTTTTAAGTTTTCCTTTGTAGAACCTGGATGATCCAGGAAAGACATCTGTTTTGGAGCATAAAACTGTTTACTCTTTACATTTTGAGCTGGTAATAAACAACAGCAAATCCTCTGAATGCAAAGCAGGAAGGTTAAGGTGACTGTCTCCCAATTTCTTTGAGCCAACTTTTGCCTTTGAGTCCCTGTGCCAGGCTTTTCTAGTTGAGCAGTGATTACTGTTTAGCCCTTCAACATCCCCACCCCCAATCTTGTATGTTGAATGTGTTGTTCTCAACAGAGCAGTGCTCTTATGTGAAGTCCCTTGGGAGGCTAAGATCATGTGGGTTCTTACTTAGTCAATGAATCAGTCCGTAGATGGATTCAAAACCTAATGAAGTGGTAGAGAGTTTTGTTATAAAGTGAGCCATCTCAGTTTCCTGGTTGCTCTAAAGTGAACAGCTTTGCTCTGCCATAGGCTTTCTGCAGTGACATTTGCCATCACCTCAGGCACTGAGTCATGAACTCAAGTAGGTAGGACCAGGAATCACTATGAGCAAACAATAAACTTTTTCCTTTAGGTTGATTGCACCTCATTATTTTTTCATAGTAATGGAAAGCTAAAACTACATAATGTAGTAGTGGAAAAGGAATGATTTTACCAGTCTTATGACTTTTGTCAGAGGTTCATAATTTTATCATCAGAGGAAATAGTACTACAATGCTATAGAAGTACAATAAGAAACACTTGGCTGTAATTTCCAAGTATAGTCATACAAATAATTTGATCTTTTAAAAAAGATTTATTTTTGTCCATGTATCTGTGCATTTGCTACCTTCTAGCCATGTGTATATGCACACATGTATGCAGGTGCTCAAGGAAGCTAGAAGACAGTATAAGATCCCCTAGAACTGGAGCTACAAGTGGTTTTGAACCAGCATGTGGATGCTGGGAATCAAATTCCTGTCCTCAGCAACATCAGAAAGTACTCTAAACCACCGAGTCTTCTCTCTAGACCCCTAATGATATTAGTGTTATAATTATCATAACTTTCTCTAGCCTTTTCAGTAAAATTGAGTTAATGAGTCTACCTGTAGGCATAGTTGATAAAATATTTCACTTATTCTGAGAGCTGGGCTTTGGCTTTATTGAAGCCATTGAGATTGTTTAGAACTCACTATGTTCATTTTTTTTTTCTTGGAAGTTTTTCTGTCTTCAGGTATTCATTAAATAACCAACTTCCTGGTACCTAAATGAAAGTGTGCTTCAAAGGTATATTGCCATTCTAATGCTTGACCTGAGGGAAAATGTCAAAGATTTCTTTAAAACCCATTTAGTGAAGTATTTTAAATGCTCATCTTGCACTTTTGAGTGAAGTGTAATTTACATTTCATAAAAGTAGAAGCTGAGCAGCAAGCTGTAAGTAATTATCATATAATTAAATGTCTACTATGAAGGGGATGAAAACGTGAGCTCCTTCCTGCTTTCCGTGACTGTGTTACACAATGGCAAATTAAATTTTAGCTCTTTATCTCAGAAGGGCTCTAGGGGACCTACTCAGAGTTTGAAGAGATACTCCTGAGTTGCCAATATAGTTTTAGTTGGAAGCTGAAGCAATCACTTCACCCTCCAAACAAGCCATATGGAAATGGTTTCTGTGGTTTTAGTTTTAGAAATGGAAACTGTAGTATATATTTCTCTCAGTGACTTTAAAACCCCCTCTCTATGTTAATGTTTGTAAATGGGAATCACCATCAGGATAATTAATACCTAATTATTGCCATAGATGACTCTCAGTTTTTTTTTTCAAATTCACAAAGCAGTTGGCTTTGGGGATAATAATCAAATGCCAAGTGCATTTATAATTAGTTGAAATGCTTCCCATAATCTGATTTTGTTTAATATTCATTTAAAACATGCATTAAATACCTGCTAAGTTTGGGATTCAGGAAAGTACCCAAAGGTCAGAAAAAAAAGATATGTTCTTTGCTCTGAAGAAAAAGGATAAATCCAGAAAAAGGATAAAAGATTTGTACACAAAGCCTACAAAACAGGACAAAATTGTATAGATATCACATGATCTAAGGTGTGAGTATATTAGGAGAGATAATAATCACTTACATTTTTTGGCTATTGGAGCTGAGCAGTTTTCAAGAAGATATATATAGTATTTAACTTGGTGAATGAGGGTTAGATATTTGAATCTGAGAGTTTCCAATAAAAGCCAGAACATCTGCTAGAGGTATTCTTAAAACATACAATACGTGAAAGAAGATTGAGGAGAACATTAGCAGTAATGGAGGTAGGATATTTGTACAGGGGCTCTTCAGAGGATGAAGGAGACAAATTTAGTTACTTATTCAACAAAGCAACAATTTATTGAAGTCTGTGAATGACTGCCATCTTTTATGAACTCTCCAGTCAAAAGTTATAATGTGGTATTTTTAACTGTTTGTGTTGCAAGAGTCTTACGCATCAGTCCAATGAAGATTGCCTTTGCTTAAAAAAATCTTTAAATAGTTATTGGACTATTGTGTATTGGGTACTTTTAAATGTTGAATGTCATTTCTGCTCCTAGGGAAAGTAAGTTAATGAAGTATATGAGTGAAAAATGTGATAGCACCAATCCTTGACAGGATGTGCGCTCTCATGGAAAGGAACTTATTGTAGAAATGGAAAGTATAGCTGTTGTGTGATATCCTGCAAAAGATCTATGCAAGATCAAGCCAGACTAAATACCAACATGTAGAAGGGAGGAAGGCATGCAGTCCCATCCTTAGTAAAGCAGCCATTGGCAACTGAGAAATGCTAGGAGAGAGGGAATTAGTTCTCTTTTTTAAAGAGTATGGCCAAGTGGTTCTCAAACTTCCTACATAAAATTATTTCATTGATACTTAACTGTATTCTTTCATTCGTCATGAATTGTAATGTAAATAGGATATCTGATATGTGACCCCAGTGAAAAGGTCATTCAAACCCTAAAGGTTGAGAAACAATGGTGTTCCTATTCTCTCTTTTATGAAGGCTACAATCTTGTTCAATATGCAGGGCCCAAGATCAACAATAGCAGGAGAACAGTTAGGGTTACTRACAAGGTGGATATGAGGGTCTTTAACCAAGGGGAGGAGTTAAACCAAGCCCTGACTGTTCTCTTTCTCTCTTCTGCTTGGCTAGCCCTTCTCTCACCTCGGCCATTGAATCTTTAATAACCCCAGAATGGTCTATATAAAAACAACACTCCTCAGTCAAGGCACCACACAGCCCTCCTTGCTGGAGGAAAAGTTAAGTCTTATTCTGTAGTACTTCTGATAATGAAGTCAAAGATTCTTTAAGGTGACTGATGGAAGTTTCTATTCTCTATATATCTAAATCAATGGCTTCCCTCAGACTATCATAATTTTTCCCTTGAAGTCCAAAGCAGAGTTCCTGTGGGCTGAATAGGCTACCCCCAACCCCAACAGAAGGGAGACAGTGAATGCTGTAACAGGTTTGGAGGATGGGCACATAGGACGGGGGAAGGAACCAGAATCCAAAGGTACCATCAGGTGGTTATGATTGAGTGATCTTGAGCTTGAGTGGATTGTCTGTCTTCTGTACCGTCCAGTGGGAGTCCTCGGGGAGTGGGGCTTCTACAGGTTTCACATGGGAAGCATGCACCCAGGCCACAATACCATCCACCGCGAGGGCTGTGGAAATAGTTAGCAGCACCAGGAAGGGTCCCTTCTGCTAAGGTTCCAGTGACCTTGCCCAATGCCTCCTTATGTAGATCCAGTCACCAGTCTGGAAGCACTGAGGGGTCTTTGGAATCCCTGGAGGCAGGCAGTTTGGGCCAAATCTCATGTATTGACTGAAGGGCTTGGAGCCTCAAGAAGAGGTTCCTATTTGAGAGTCGGGATACCTCCAGGGAGAGCCCAGTGGACACCAAGGGAATTGGGGTACCAAACAGGATCTCAAAATGGGTCAGCTTAAAATGGTAGAGTGTGTTCTGGGCATGGAACAGGGCCAGGGGAAGAAGCACCACCCAGTCAGCGCCAGGCTCCAAGAACAATTTAGTTAACATCTCTTTTAGGGTTCTGTTCATTCTATCTACCTGCCCTGATCTCTAGGGATGGCACACACAATGGAGTTTCCATTTAGTCCCCAATATCTCTGCCAATCCCTGACTTACCTTAGAGACAAAAGCAGGACCATTGTCCCATCCAATTACTTTGGGCACTCCGAACCTCAGAAAAATTTCCTCTAATATCTTCTTTGCTACCATGGTAGCTGTTTCCTGCTTGGTGGGGGAAAGCCTCAATCCATTCAGAGAAAGTATCCACCAACCCTAGAAGGTATTTGTAACCATATTTTCCTGGCTTAACTTCTGTAAAATCGACCTCCCAATATACTCCAGGTCATTCTCCCCTATGTGTGTTGCCCTGTTTACTCCTGGCCACATAAGCATTCACTTGCTGGCATACCTTACACTGTTCTACTATCTCTCTGGCCCAAAACCCGAGGTCTGTTATATACGTTAGATCCCTTAAGTGCTTGGACAAGCTTTTTATCTACCAAATGAGTCCATCAGTGCATTTAGCCTAGTAAGTCTTTTGCTTGCTTTCTGGGGAGTATAGTTCTCCCTTCTTGTGTGTGCCCCTGCCCTTCCTTCTCTAGGCAATAGTTGGTAGGGTGGCTAGCAATCTGAGTCCTTTCTTCTTCAGTATATTTTAGGTGAGGCCATCCCTTAGTCCAGTCCCATTTCCCAGCAGGTGTCTCTTGCAGGCCCATAACCTGGATATTCTCCTGCATAGCCACTTTTTTTTTTTTGAGACAGGGTTCCTCTGTATAGCCCTGGCTGTCCTGGAACTCACTCTGTAGACCAGGCTGGCCTCGAACTGAGAAATCCACCTGCCTCTGCCTCCCAAGTGCTGGGATTAAAGGCGTGCGCCACCACTGCCCTGCACATAGCCACTTCCTGAGCCACTTGATCTGCCTGGTTATTTTCCTTGGGCCACTAAGTGTCTTCCCTTCTGATGCCCTGGGCAATGAATAATACAGTTGCTGGCTTCATCAGGGTATCCAAGAGACCCAAGATTTCCTGCATGTTTTTTTTTTTAATTTCTTTTTCCTCTGTTGTGAGCAGTAGTCCTCTCTCTTGGTATATAGCCCCATGAACGTGGGCTGTGGCAATTTCCTTGCAGGCTCCAATTTCCAAGGCCTTGGTGAAGGCAATTAACTCTACTTTCTGTGTCTACATTTGGGAATCTGGGGGTAGAGGTTCTGCCCAGATGGCATTTGTGCCATCCACCACAGAAGCACCTGCTCGTCTTTGACCTTCATGGAGAAAATTGATCCTATCTACAAACCAGGTAACCTTGGCTCCCAGCAGGGGGTGGTTGGAGAGGTCTTTCTTCCACCTATGGGCTCTCCTTTTGGGCCAGTTAGTTGCAGCCCATTGGGCAGGAAGTGTATCTGGGCCCCCATTTTGGAGAGTATGTCTTCCCCCAACAGAGGGTAGGGACAGTCTGGGATGACCATAAATGAACTGGATACCCGGCCCTTCCTTAGGTCCACTGTTCTTTGGGTTGTTCATGAATACATTTTGGTGCGAGTGGCTCTTGGACCCAAGATCTTTTCTTGGAAATGGAGTCATTGGTTTGGAGGAGGACCGAGTGTTGGGTCCCTGTGACCAGCAAGAATTGAGAGGGGTTCCCCGCCATTCTCAAAGTTACTCTGGGTTTGGAGAGGGGGTCTGAAATCGTCTACCACAATCACTGTCTTTACCCAGGCCTTTAACACCTTCACCATTTGGCTTTACCCAGGTCTTTAACACCTTCACCATTTGGGGGTGCTTTTCCCAAGGCCCGAGATTTCCCATTCCTAGTTTCTATTTGTTGGGGCACTCTCAGGCCCAGTGGCCCCTCTCCCTGCAGTATGCACACTGGTCCTTTTCAAGGGGTTTTCTGTCTCTCTTTGGTTGGAGTTTCTCTTCTCTGCTTTCCCAACTACTGTAGTCAAGATTCTTTGTAAATTCATTTCCTGTTGCTTTTCTTTTTTCATTTCCCTTTTGTCCTCTTCCTTTCTCTTTCTCTGCTCCTTCTCCTCTCTGTCTCCCTGTTATGGTAGACTTTCTCAGCAACCTACACTAAATCCCTCAACAACTTATCCTGTAGTCCCTCTAGTCTCTGAAGCTTCTTTCTGATAAATCTACTAGCCTGGTCTATAAAACCATAGTTACAGTAGCTTTGTGCTCCTTGCTGCTGGAGTCATAGGGTGTATATTGGTGGAATGCCTCCATGAGTTGCTCTAGAAAGTCTGCAGGTGATTTGTTCGGTCCCTGCTTAGCCTCACATATCTTGGTCAAATTGGTGGGTTGTAGTGTGGCCTCCTTGAGACCCGCCAATGGAGTCTGGTGGTAGACCTTCAGGTTCCCCTTAACTTCTGCCATATTAAAGTCCCAGTCAGGTCTAGTCAGGGGAAACCTGCTGTCGATGACTCAATTGACACTGCCCTATATCTGAGAGGGCATTCTTTCTGGATTCCTGCAATATCCTCTCTTGCTCTCCCGTCATTAAGAGCACTCTCATGAGTTGTTGGATATCATCTCAGGTGAGCAGATGAGTAAATAAAACAGTCTCAAAGAGGGTCTTGGAGCAACCGGTCTGCTGTTGAAGGGTCTTAGAGAATTGACTTCTTCTCAGGTCCAGATACCTCCTCCTGTATTTCCATTTTCTTCATGGCTAGAACCTATGAGGTAGGACTTGGGCTTTTATCCATTGGGGGGGGTCCTCCACCAGATTCTTCCTTGTAACTATATAGGGCAGTTGATTTAGGTGCCCTAGGGATCCTGGCTTAAAGACTCTCCTGCTTTGATCACCTGCAAGTTGAAGGTTCCTATGGGTGGCCACCCTACTCTGAAAGTGGGCCATTTGGATAAGCAGAGAGTAACTAACTTGCCCTTCTTTACTGACAATTTTTCCCCTCTTTCCCTAACTTTCCTTTAGTGGTTAACTAGGATGTTTAACAGAGTAGATTCAGTCCAAAAATAATGTCAGTCCAAGTCCAAGAACACAGAGAATGACAACACACAGACAATAACATAAAATTACTAAAGAACTATTTATTTTTTTAAAAGACAACATTTATAAGAGGTTGAAATAATAAAGATTTTGGTATTTTGTCATAATAAAACTTTAAAAAACGCCAGGTACACTGACATAGTCCAAGGCTAACATCGTTCAGGTCCTAAACCTTCAGGCTTTTGCCTGAACACAGAGCCTAAGCAGCTCGGTGGGCCCTCTGTATGCCAGCCAACCCGGTC
>BDUI01022749.1:0-11122 GCA_002335545.1 Apodemus speciosus
AGATCAGGCTGGCCTCGAACTCAGAAATCCGCCTGCCTCTGCCTCCCAGAGTGCTGGGATTACAGGCGTGCACCACCGCGGCCTGGCTCTGCAACGAAGATTTTAAACAATCTCTCCCCCTTACACTACGGCCCACATTTCAAAATATTTTCTCTTTAAGACTTCTGGCTCTCTTGCTGGGCGGTGGTGGCACATGGCTTTAATCCCAGCACTTGGGAGGCAGAGGCAGGTGGATTTCTGAGTTCGAGGCCAGCCTGGTCTACAGAGTGAGTTCCAGGACAGCCAGGGTTATACAGAGAAACCCTGTCTCGAAAAAGAAAAAAAAGAGACTTCTGGCTCTCAAGCCATAATGTAACAATTTGCTAGAGACATATTTATTGCATGTAAAGTAGACCATGATTAAAAATTTTTGGACTGAGTACAGTGGCACACACCTATGGTCCCAGCAGGAGGTCCTGGGTTTAATCTTTTTTGGAAACACATACAAAGTGTGTGGGTGGGTGGGTGGGCAAACCTGGGGAAAAATGCATTCCTGGTTGAGTCTAACCTTCTGTTCCACCCTTAGCACTAAAACCAAACTTCTTAAAGTCAACCAGGCTGGGTGTGTGGCACATGTTTTTAATCCTAGCCTTCAGAGGCAGTCAAGTCAGCCTGGTCTACAAAGTGAGTCCAGGACAGGCTTGTTACACAAAGAAACCGTCTCCAAAAAAAAAAAGGCAAACAAAAAACAAAAAACAAACAAAAAAACCCAACCAGTTAACCACCCAGAGAACAAATCATTCTGATTGTATGGGACTGAAATAGGCCCCAGAAATGTGTTTAGAAGGTGATCTAATGGCTACATTCTTGTTGGGGGGATAGGGGATGGGGAACAAAGTATCAGACACAGGTCCGGGAAATCTGTCCCTGAGCCCTTAAGAAAACCCCACCTTACCTTTAATCCAAGTACTCAGGAGCAGAAGCAAGCAAATCTGTTATAGTTCAAGGTCTGCCTGGTCTACAGATCAAGTTCCAGAATAGTCAGGGATACAGAGAGAAACCCTGTTTTAAAAAACCAAAATGAGAGAGGAGGAGAGGGGGAGAGCAGGAGAAGAGAGGGAGAGAGCCTGACTCAGGCTGCCTCTCACCCCTGGGCAGCTACCCCACAGGCCTGGATTCTGTTCTCAGCTTGCCTCAGTTCCTCCTCCTTCCTGCAGCACTGACTGCTTCCACCTCAGACAGCCATCAGTAGAAAGCATGGAAAGTATTGTACTGAGACAAGGGAGGCAGCTCAGTGGGTGAAGAGCTTGCTGGGTGAGCGAGAAGACTTGTGTGTAGATCCCTAACACACTTGCAAAAGGATAGGCGTGGCCGCATATCTAACCTCTGTGCAGAGGGGCGGACAGTCAGAACCGGGGACTCACTGGCCTCCTGCCTAGTTAGACCATATCACAAACAGTAACTGACAAAGACACTTGACAGTGACCCACAGCTTCTACTGGTAGGCTCACATACATGCATGTGAACATATCACATGTATACATAGTGTGTGACATCATACGTAAACTGTTTAAATCCTTAAAACGACCTTAAAAAACCCAGGTTCACTGATGCTACTCACTACCTTCTCTAGGTATCAGTCTCTCGCCTGAGAGCGAATCTACCGAAGATTCACTTCCAAAGAGTCAAGGCTTAACGGCTCCAGCGGCTTTAAATGGCTCACAAGTTTATTACCAAATATGGTTGGCTGACTAGTTTACAGTCTGTGCTGCTGAGGTCGGGCCCTGTGTGTGACCAGTCAATTCTCCTGTGTCTGCTCTCTGGGAATCAAGAGTATTGGAGAGGAAT
Organism: Apodemus speciosus; assembly: GCA_002335545.1. NCBI lineage: Eukaryota > Metazoa > Chordata > Mammalia > Rodentia > Muridae > Apodemus > Apodemus speciosus. The sequence continues at coordinate 1,828 of BDUI01022749.1, forward strand.
GCTTCCCTCTCTGACTCTTCCCTTCCAAGGGAGGATTAGCCCTCTGCCTCCTCTTACAAAGGTGTCTATGAATCAAAGGGACTGGAAGATGGGGGTCTGTTCCCAGCTCCTGAGCTTAGGGCAAGGCTTCACCCTGCTTTCATAATGCAACCTCTTCCTCCCAGTTTGTGACACTTCAGAGTTTCAGAGGACCTCTGGCTCTGCCATGAAAAAGAGCCTCACTGGAGACCAACTGTGTAGTAAGAAATTTCTTCAGCCTTGTATTCTCACACTTGGAGAGTGCAGGAAGAGGGGTTTTATTTTTACATCGTTTTCTGAGTTAGCCATTAAGCCCTTTGGGTGAGACTTTCTACAAAATGTGGGGGAAAGGGCCCAGTGGTATCTCCTGACATCCTAGTTGTCAATGGGTTTGTTTTCTGAGAAAGGAAGAGCAGATCAGAGGAATCTCCTATGTTATATTTGGAACTGTCAAAACTGCCCGAGACCAAGCTACTCGGGTACAGTGTTTGTCTCCAACATGGGAAGTTGACATACTAGACAGAACAGATTGGTAACTCTTTGACACTAACACAGGTAATTCCTTAGCTGTTCATGCAATATCCTAGCTTCATTCCACGTGACCACATGACGTTAGACTGCTGACTAGCCAGGCAGTGGTGGCGCACGCCWTTAATCCCAGCACTTGGGAGGCAGAGGCAGGTGGATTTCTGAGTTTAAGGCCAGCCTGGTCTACACAAGAGATTATGTGATTGTGTACAGAGATGAAATTATCCTAATTCTGGAAACTTTCAATCAAAATGACCAGCCAGGAGGGGAGAATACACATAATTGTAGCACTCTGAATGAAGAGTTCAAGGTCATCCTTGGCTACAACATACTGAGTCTGAGGCTAGCTTTGGCTACATGAGAGCTTGCCTCATAAACCCAAACCAAAACAACCAGCAGTTGTGTGTTGAAAAAAATTATCTTTCATAACTGGGAAAGACCTTTGATTTAAAAACATTAAAGGAGATAACATACTTGCCTTTTACTGAAAGTTGGCTGGCCTAAAATATACCAGCATTCATACATGTTATTTTTAGAAGCAGACCATCTCTCAGAAGACAGAAGCATAAAGCGTGCACACATAGAAACTAGACATGTAAATCAGACGTCTGCCTAACTGAAACACATTCTTGGTATGAATGACTATGTCTTCCAAACCCTTGCAGACACCCATGACAAGAACATAAGCACCTCAACATCACAGTTGGTTTGACCATGCCTTTGAAGCTCTAAAATCAGACATACCCGACTGATAATGGTTATTTTGGTTTGGGGTTCTGCTCTCCAAACTCGGGGACTGAATCCAGGGCCTCACACATGCCAGGAAAAAAAAAAAAAAATTCACCTCTGAGCTGGAACTCAAGTCTCAATAGTTGGTTTTTTGTTTCATTTTTCAAGACAGGGTTTCTTTGTACAGTCCTGGCTGTCCCGGAATTCACTCTGTAGACCAGGCTGGCCTCAACCTCAAGGGATCTGCCTGCCTCTTGACTCCTGAGTGCTGGGAWTAAAGGTGTGCACCACAGCCCAGAAAAGCCTGCCTTTTTATGTATTTCTTCTGAGTACACGGTTTGGGAGACTCAGGTGTGAGCACACATCTGACCACTGCTACAGGAGACAGGGAAAACAAGCTCATAAGGACATCTACTTTGATGCTGGCTCTAGAAGAACTGAGCACTCAATTGCAATTTGATAAAAAGACATATTTACAGATTCTATGTAGGATCTGAACAAGTTAAACCAGACATTGACAAATCATTTTATTTTGAGCATGACTTCTTTTTTAAATCATTTATTTGTAAAGGCTTATAATTTTTTATATGTACAGGTATTTTGCCTACATGCATGCCTGTGTACCATGTGTGTGCAGTGTCTGCAGAGGCCAAAAGATTCCCCTCGAACTGAAGTTACAGCCAGTTGTTAGCTGCCGTGTGGTACTGGGATTTGAACCCCAGTGCCAGTGCTCTTAACTGATGACCCTTCTTTCCAGCCCCAGCATCATTTTCTTAATGTAGGTCCACAGAATGCCATAAGGGGTAAATGTTGTATTTTGCAAAAGTCTATGTTCAAAATCTGGAAGAAATATGCTAAGGAAGCATGAGGAATTGGGAAATCCTTGTCATGATTAAATCTTTAGCAAGAGGGTAAAAATAAACTTTACTATGTATGAACATAAGGAGGAGACCGAGAATAACTTTCTATAGACTTTGAGAAGCTAAAGAATTAGCTAGACCAAAAAAATAACATTCTCATCATTCTGGGTCAAGAAGCATTGTTAGAAACCAACGGATGCTCCTGGCATCCAATGCCTTTGCCTSGTTCTTTCTGGCATTTCTGCTTCAGTCCTTCTTTTCACCCCAGCTCCCAACCACTCTGCCGGCAGGCCACTCTGTTCTCCCCTAGGCTCTGGTAGATGGCTCAGAGTGTGTGTGCATTTTCCGTCTTTCAATTAAGAAGTTTGCTGAATGAGCTAGCAATGCAAAAACTGGGGGGTTATCTCATGTAGACTTAGGTGGTTACAATTGTGCCTGTCTTAGAGTTATATGCATTTCCCTATTAGTGAATTGGTTTGGAAGGATTGTCTATCAATTACTCATGATATATAAAAATATACTTTTTTGAAAAGTTCCCTTTAGCTCCACCTGCTAGAAAGGTTAGGGACAATGAGGATCTTCTCTAGGCTGAAGTTTAGAGATCTTTTAAAAAGTAAATGTAAATAAATAAATAAATGCCTAGATGGTAAGGTGGGTTTGGGGAAGAGAYGGCAGCAGCAAAGTCAAATAGATGCACACTGGGTCCATCTAAGGCTATGAGTAACAGAGAACGGGCATTTCAGATGGTTTGTTTTCAAGGAAGGGCTTCTCTGTATAGCCCTGGCTGTCCTGAAACTTACTATGTAGACCAGTCTGACCTCAAACTCAGAGATATGCCTGCCTCTGCCTCCTGAGTCTGGGATTAAAGGTGTGCACCACTATTGCCTGGTAGTACTTCTGATTTAAGAAACAAAAAATAATGCTTCCAGAATTTCAAAATGAGAGGTGTCTTACAAAAGCTTTCTATTAGAAAGAGCAAGACGCCCATACAAAATGCTTGCTGCTAGACCTAAAGCTCTGCTCATGGTACCAAGTTGTATGAGAGAGACTCACCGCTTCCACACAAACATGAGTCTGACGGGAAGGTAAAGCATCCAATGTGATGTCAGATTAAAGGTGGAAAGAAAACACTGCAAATTATTAGTTTTATGACCATCAATCCTTGTCATTAACAAATACACAGCTAACATGGAATAAATACTGAACTCATCTCAAAACCTGGCCATTCAGACAGAGACCCACACTGGCAGACACAGGCAACTCACGCCCATTTTACAGCATACTGTTAAAACAAAGCATCCGGATTTAGGCCTTTTGCCATTTTCAGTACAAGTAGCTTTGAATATTCTAATCTGAGAAATTTTGTTTGTATTTCTAAGGCTAACAAATACAGAAAATATTCATGGCCAGCTTTTTAGAAACCAGAGTCAGGTTTCTGAACAGAGATTTTAGGGCAAGTGGAACAACTTCACAACTTAACTTCCTGTGGTTCATTCTCCAGGTGTCGGGCATGCCTTTGCTTACTAGGAGAAGCAGCTCAGACCTCAGCACTGTCAGGCCCATCAGTGCGACACACTGCTATCTGACCAGGGGCCTTCTTGTGTATCAGTCTTTTCAGTCAGAGACACACCATCAAAGTACACAGCAGCCATGCTGGGTGATTAAAGGAAATCTGCAGTAAATCACTGGCTTCCTTTGGAAACATTTTCCAAGAACGGCCACAACTCTGGTCACAGGAAGGAGATTCCAAGATCTCTCGGGTAGAAAAAAAGCTCTCAACCTCTTTCTAACAGGAATCTTCTTCCAAACACTTGAAGATTAGTGTTTCTCCCTCAATCAATTTCCCTATAGCTAGATCTTAAATCCTTCCTGAAACACGAGAGGCACTTTTATTAAGTATACCATCTACTAAAACACCAATCACAAGATAATATTTGCTAAACAAAGTAATAACATTACCCTTTAACAGACATTATTTACAAGGATTTTTTTCCTTTAATATAAAAAAAGTGTAACTACAGCAGTCCAATGTACAAATACAAAAAAAGTTATCATACTAAAAAAAAAAAAAAAGTACCATAATACTGTACATACAAAAACTGTTCAACAAGAATGATTTAAATATATCTGTTCTTCTCTGGATCTGGAAGACACAAACTTAAAGTTCTGCAACTGCATTATTGCTGAGAGCATGTGCCTGGGAACACTGTGTTTCCCTCTCCCGACTCATCCCAGCTCCACCTTTAGAGTCCCCTGAGTTTGGATCATGAGCCAACAGCATCCCTGAAGATAACCAGAGCCAAATGTTTACTCAATGGAAGTCATTATTCAGCAAGTTGCTCCTTACCATAAACTATGAAAACCAAAGCTTTAAGCCCAACCAAGATTAAATCCAGACGGAGGTCTTCCCATCCCCTGATTTGCTACTAATACTGCTTTTGTTGGACCCAGATTTGGACCCCACTTTGGCCTTCTTTTCCCGAGGACCATGGGGGTTGTTTTGGTGATGGTAGGCCTGGATTGCTAGATCCAAGCGTTCCTGAGCCATTTTGATCTCCCGCTGCAGAGTCTCCAGATCAGCCGGGAGGTGCTCCTCGTGGCTGCCGTACTGCTGTTCCTGGGCGATATTGGCTTTGTTTTGCTTGTAGGCAATCTTAGCATTGGACAACTCAGTGTACTGGATTTGATCTGGTTTGACAGCGATGTTATAGCCAGGGGGAGCAGATGGTGTATTCCAAGTGAAAGGATAATTATAAGCACCCGGATCATCAAGTTCCCTCCTTTTACTATTTAGTGAGTCTCGAATGGTCCCAAACCCTAAATGAAGCATCTCCCAAATGTTAAGCAATAGGCAGAGGCCCGTGACACCATACATTATCAGAAGGAAGATGGTCTTTTCAGTGGGTCTAGAAATAAAGCAGTCTATCTTATGAGGGCAAGGAAGTCTGCTGCACACATAAAATGGGTGGACTTGGAAGCCATACAGGAAATACTGCCCTATTAGAAAGCCCACCTCAAACACGGTCCTGGCCAGCAGCTGCAACACATAGATTTTCATGAGCCCATCCTCACGAATTCGGCGGCGGCCATCATGCTTAGGTTTTGGTTGGCTCTGCTCTTTATTTTCTTTTTCGCTTTCTAACTCCATCTCTGGATACATCATAGGATCCTCTTCATGGTCCTCTTCTGTTTCTTCCAGAGCCCGGTGCTGTTTCCAACGCATGGCATAGGGTTTGCTCCGAGCTGCCTTCTTGTCTGCCTCGCCATGCTCCATTTTGGCAATCTTATGAATAGCATATCCCAGGTACATCACAGAGGGAGTTGCGACCAGGATGATCTGGAATACCCAGAAGCGCACGTGGGAGAGCGGGGCAAAGGCATCATAGCAGACATTCTCACAGCCCGGCTGCTCCGTGTTACAAACAAATTTGCTTTGCTCATCATAGTAGATGGACTCTCCTCCTACAGCAGTTAGGACAATTCGAAAGACAATCAGCACAGTGAGCCAGATCTTCCCTACAAATGTCGAATGGTTGTGGATCTCTTCCAGCAGGCGAGTCAGGAAGCTCCAACTCATGGTGGTGGAATTGGTTTGCCCTGGAAGGTGGAAAGTACTAAGCAGGGGAAATCAACAAATGCTAAAAATAGTTTTCTATTTTTGGTGCCCAGTACCAACAAATAATCCAACCCTAACAATGTAAATTCATAGTATCTCTAGGGACACTGAGATGTCCCATTCCAAGACTCACAGTAGAACGGAGATATTAGAATCTCACTTCACCTTACAGCTTTGGGTAAAACAGCACCCTACTCTGTCTGCACATACAAGGTCATGTTTGCTCTCCTATTTCACTGATATTTCTCAAATGCAGCACACTGTGTTTTTACATACATTAGTGTATGGGACATGCAGACACTGGGGTAGCTTTCTGGTCCAGCCATAGAGCTTACCATCATGAAAGGGACCCTTGGGCTGAACTTCATTATGAAGAGGCAGTTTACCAGAAAGCTTAAGTTTTAAAGCAGGTAACAAAGTATTAAAGTAATTAAGGAAGCCACAAGTGGTGGCCTGTGCTTTTAATCCCAACTCTTGGGAAACAGAGACAAGGACATCTCTGAGTTCAATGCCAGCCTGGTCTACAGTCAGAAATGCACAGTGAGCCCCTCTCCCAAGTTTTTTCCAAAAGTAGTTAGTGAACGGTGCGGCTGCAAACAAGCCTGAAGAGAAAGGAGCCATGGGGTTCCCTGCTGGCCACATAGCAGACCAGGCCCTGGTTTTACTTAAGTCCACAATCAATTTTCTTACAACAAATACTTTTCCCTACTCAGGGAAATCCTGTATTGACATTTGCTAAACTGATCTATGAAAGCAACAAATCCAACCAGTAGTCAAACCACTAAAAAACAGGTTTTTGTTTGTTTTTGGAGAGATGGTCTTAGTATGTCTTTGTGTCTGTCCTGGAACTTGCTATGTAGAACAGGCTAGCCTGGAACTCAGAGCCCTGCCTCCAGAGCTGGGGTTAATGTGTGCACAGTGCCTTGCTCCTGTTTTGTATTTTGTTTTTGTTTTCCAGACAGTAGACCAATTGTTGTTTAGGCTGACCTTTGAACTCAAGATCTTCTTACCTTAGCCTTGAAATGCTGAAATCATAGGCGTTTGCTACCATACCCACCTTTAAAAACAGCATTTTAAAGGATAATCTTTTTTTTTTTTTTTTTTTTTTTTTTTTTTTTTCCGAGACAGGGTTTCTCTGTGTAGCCCTGGCTGTCCTGGAACTCACTCTGTAGACCAGGCTGGCCTCGAACTCAGAAATCCGCCTGCCTCTGCCTCCCAAGTGCTCCCAAGTGCTGGGATTACAGGCGTGCACCACCACGCCCAGCTTAAAGGATAATCTTATTCCAACATTCTTAGACCTATGTCTAGAATCCAGGTCACAGGTTAATCCCTACAGAAACATCTGACACAAAGCACACATTAATTTCCAACTTCTCTCTCCCCCAGCACGGCAGACTACGGTACATCACCACCACCAGGTAAGTCCCACCACTCACCTGCTCACCAGAACTCCTGTTATCCCAAACCTTCTTTCAGATTCTGTACTTTGTTTGTTACTTTCCCAAATTTTCTCTGGAAGAGAAAAAGAAAAGATCTGGTCATAAACTTCCTCCCACAGAAAACAATGAGTCACTAACATGTCACTTTCAGGAAGAAACAAAGTTTTCTGTGTGCTACAGGAGTCACTCAGAATGAGATGGAAACAGGCTTGACTGTGAATACCCCTCTTCTCTCCTCCCAAAACAAGTGACAAGAGAAATTAACAGTGACCTCAACGTTTTTAAATCATCAGGCTCTACAAAAATCTGATAGGGGCCGGACAGGCGTCTAAGCAGTAAAGAGCACTGCTCATTCGGAGGAGACAGCGTCCACTCAGAGGCTCACGACTCTCTGCTAGCTCGACTCCAGGGGATCTGATACCCACTGTGGCCGCTGCAGGCAACAGATAGGCACGTAGCACATGTACATACATCCAGGCAAAATAAATAAACTTAAATTAAAAATAAAAGAAAACCTAATAGGGAAACAAGTCATTAGTGAAAATTCAGAACTGCTGGGCAGGGTGGAGAATAAATAGCTTTAACACCAGCATTTGGAAGAGCAAGGCAGAGGCAGGCAGATGTCTTAAGAGTTCGAGGTCAGCCAGGGTTAAAAGTGAGGCTCTTACTCAAAACAAACCAACAAAGCCACCAATGATCTTTGAAGACTCCAGCAGAAAACAAAAGCAGCAGCACTGCAAGGTTAAAGCAGGCTACGGAAAGCCCTGCCTCCATCACAGCCAATACTTCTCCCCAGGATCTGAGCAGCCCAGTAGGAGCAAGCTGTTCAGCTGAAACACCCAACAGCTGGCTCAGCCACTGGGACACCACCTCCACAGGAGGTGATTTACAGATCTAATGCCTCGCAAAGTCAGAGAAAGAAAACACCTGGACTGTGACTCAAAACATAAAAAGTGAATTTGAGGCCAGATTGGTCTCCAGAGAGTTCCAGGCTGGCCGGCTACATAGGGAGACTCTTGTCTCAAGAAAACAAAACAAACCAATGAAGGAAAGAGAAATCAGTGTCCATTATTAAATTCTGAAGAGCTAAGGCCAAATGTCATCCATAAGACACCAACTTTGTTCACTACTATCATTTTATTTAACAAGTAAACTTAAAACAATTCCTGAGTCAGGACCTGGTGGTACATAACCTCTAATCCCAGCACTCAGGAGGCAGAGGCAGGCAGATCTCCCTCAGTTTGAGGCCAGCTATTTTATGTAATACAATACAGACCCTACCTCAAAAATAAAAAGAACTCCTGGATATTCATGGTAATTTAACAGTTCTTAGGATTTTGATGTTGTTTTACAATGGGGGTGGGGGGATAGTTTCCAAAACACTTATGCAACAATAAGAGTCATAGGCATAGCATACATCGAAATTTACATGTGAAAAGCTGACACATGATGCTAAACTAGTGGATGACAAGGCAGGGTGATCAGGAGGTCAGGACCAGGGGCTGGAGAGCKGGTGCAGTGGTTTAGAGCAGGTCCTGTTGCTTTTATGAGGACTTGGGTTTAATTTGCAGCATCCACATATCGGCTCACAACCATCTGTAACGCCAGTTCCAGGAGAATCAACATCCTCTTCTGGCTTCCCCTTGTCGCCAGGCATATAGACTGTATGGAGACACATAAGCAGGGAAAACACTCATACACATTTAAAACACTCATACACATTTAAAAGAAAAAAAAAGTTCAGAACTAGGACTAGGTATGCCTTTAAACCCAGCACTCGGGTGGCAGAAGCAGGCAGGTCTCTGAGTTCAAGGACATCCAAGTCAACATAGTGAGTTCCAAGCCAGCCAAGGCTACATGGATAGACCATACCAGAAGAAAGGGGGTGTAGGAGGGCCAGTCTGGACTATACAGGAAAACCCTCAAAGAACAATTCAGGCAGGTGGCATTATAGTTATGAGCCAGCCTGCTGCCTGCCTTCTTGCAGACAGGGTTTCTCTGTGTTGTCCTGGCTGTCCTGGAACTCACTCTGTAGACCAGGCTGTCCTCGAACTCAGAAATCCACCTGCCTCTGCCTCCCAAGTGCTGGGATTAAAGGCGTGTGC
>BDUI01022751.1:5217-16745 GCA_002335545.1 Apodemus speciosus
ATAGCTGGGTCCTCAGGAAGTACTATGTCTAATTTTCTGAGGAATTGCCAAACTGATTTCCAGAGTGGTTTTACCAGCTTGCAATCCCACAAGCAATGGAGAGGTGTTCCTTTTTCTCCAYACCCTCACCAGCATCTGCTGTCCCCTGAGTTTTTCAACTTAGTCATTCTGACTGGTATGAGRTGGAATCTCAGGGTTGTTTTAATCTCAATTTCCCTGATAACTAAGGATGCTGAACATTTCTTTAGGTGCTTCAGAGCCATTTGAATTTCCTCAGTTGAGAATTCTGTTTAGCTCTGTACCACATTTTTAAAAGAGTTATTTGGCTCTCTGGAGTCTAACTTCTTGAGTTCTTTGTATATATTGGATATAAGCCCACTATTGGATATAGGATTGGTAAAGATTTTTCCAAATCTATTGATTGCTGTTTTGTCCTGCTGACAGTGTCCTTTGTCTTACAGAAAAAAACTTTGCATTTTTGAGGTCTTATTTGCAGATTCTTTTTCTCAGAGCATAAGCCATTGGAGTTCTGTTCAGGAAAAATTTCCCTGTGCCCATGTGTTCAAGGCTCTTCCCCACTTTCTCCTCTGTAAGCTTCAGTGTATCTGGTTTTATGTGAAAGTCTGTGATCCACTTGGACTAGAGCTTCTTATCCCCTCYTTCATTTTCAAATCTTTCTCCATTTCCTTTTTCCTCCTTATTATTTAAATTGCTCCAGGAAGTTGCTAAGTGATCTATTTGACTCTTAAATTGCTTTTCAACTCCTTTCCTTTTCTTCCTTCTCATCTCTTTATAGATCTGGGACTTTAACTCAGGCCTTACCTGTGCTAGGCCAGGACACTATAACAAAACTACATCTCAGACTAGTCTTTCTGTCATTAATTTTCTTTGTTTAGTTAACAGTTTACTAATTTTATTATTTAATTTTGGGAAAAAGTATGTAAGGTAAATCATTTTACTATGTCATTTTTAAATGGTTATAAATAAAAAGTAAGTCTGACAAMGATCCTATTAAGTCACCCATCAGGAACCTACAAAGAAACCAAGTTTTGAAGCCTAGTTACCCTCTATATTTTCAAAGAAAATAAARGCAGAAATTGGGTCTGCTACTATATCACTAATACTCTTTWAAAAAAAAAAAGAGTTATTTATTTAGTATATGTAAGCACACTGTAGCTGTCTTYGGACACCAGAAGAGGGCATCAAATCTTTTTACAGATGACTGTGAATCACCATGTGGGTACTGGGATTTGAATTCAGGGCCTTCAGAAGAGCAGTCAGTGCTCTTACACACTGAGCCATCTCTCCAGCTCACTAATACTCTTTGTATGTGGAAATAAGCATGAAATTTCAACAACACGCTTAACCAAAGATGGAGATTCAGTGTTCAGCTTTTTATTATRRTAGATTAAGTTGTACAGAGGTTGAAAGCCAGAGTTAAATTCAGAAACCYATAGTGAAGTATTGAACATTAAACAGGTCAATAGTTGCTCAATAGTTTCTTTATTCACTGTGTTAATTCTCTACATATATTGATAGTAGAGAAAATACTATGGTATCAGATAAGTAATATATGTATATGTATATTATATACAATTTATATTATACAAAGTAACTATATTTTACAGAAAAACTCAAAAATCTTTCAAGTTTTAAGGTATCATCAGGAAGTTAAATTATTGGATRCAACCTGCAATGCATTCACAAATCCATTGCTACATATTACAGTTTRTTAACACTTTACCAAAAGTGATAGAGAACTTGCATAAATTGATATACACTATGGCATGTAAGGTTTCATTATCTTTATCCTTTCAGGCTATATGCACTTAGTTAGAAGTAATTTTTTTTACCCTCTTGTGTACTAAGAGGACGTCTTCAGTGAATTATAGGCAAGATATACATCAGAATCAGTTGAGAAGCTGTGAGAGCACATGGAGCTGCTACCTTGGCCTGAGATTCTGATCTACCACTTCTGGATGAACACTAGCCTCAACAGMTTGTAAGGTCTATCTAGATGAGGTTGATCTTTGCTAACCTCTTCCATAATATAAGCCAGGTTAAGCTACTGTAACAAAAAATAAAAACATCTRTTAYAGCTAATGTTCATCTCTTGCTCATACCATAGGGAACATGTAAACCATCCAGTCTGTGCAGAAATCCATATTGATGAAGACTATATCAGATTACCTCCTACTATGATGATACCAACAGTGAGGGGAGTAGGATAAATCATAAACTGGATCTAAAGCTTTAGAGCAATTTTCACATTTCATTGGCTGAAGAAGTCACATGACCACCTTTGATCTCCCAGTGGTAGGATATCATRATATTCCCAGATACAGAAATGGGGGTAGACCTGCAAATAGTTGYGAAGAACTTTGACGGTTGTCAAAAGATTTGACTGAGAAATATAAGTWTCAGTCYCTTTATTTGACCAAGGAAGCCACAGAGATATTAAGTGAATTTACAAAATCACATGTACAATTAGTATGCTTAGGATTAATGTGAAGGTTTCCAGACYGGCAATTCACTTCCCAAAGACTTACAGCTTACCAAGTCCTCTTAACAGACATCTCTCCCTTCCTCCAATCATTTTTTCACAACGATTTCAAAATTAGAAAATTTTCCTCTCTTACGAATAATTTAATGTTTGGGATTTATTCAGGGGCAGATGTAAATAAGATGTTTTTAACCCCACTTAGAAACAGTACACATTCATGATTTATTACAACTTTCTTTCTGTGGTAAATTAAATTCATTTCATAGGAAATGACTCATAGCTAATCTCAGTAAGGAAAAAAATCATTATATTGTCCTCTTTCTTATAAAATGAGTGTAAATAACTTTTAAGGCAATTTTTTTGTAAAATAAAAAATGCATGTAATAGTTCCCAATTCAGCAACATTATGTAAAACAGCCGACYGAGGGAGCAGTAAATCCAGATGCTGGCCTATTGTTACATGAAGCAAGGCAGAAAAGCAGGCATCCCCTATATTAARTCAAGCTCTATCAGCTGGATTTCTTTGTGGAAATGCTCTATTTTAGAGCATTAAAGCACCCTTAAAATTTTCCTAGGCTAAAATCTGTTCTACACCCCCCCACACACACACACACACTGGAGAGGTATAAAACCATTACATTTAAGTATCATAATGGCTAGCATATGCTATTTCTTAGAAATGACACGACCATCTGGATTAAGGTCTACTGATGGTTTCATATATTTCTTGACTTTTGTTTGGGTAGAGAGAAGCCAATTTGTTCTGACTTTAACCACCCTGTTGTGCTAATGAAAAATAATAAAATGTTGCACTTATGTTTGACCTTCTTGCTGGAGATCACATGTGACTTTATTAATAAATGATGTAATTATTGTAGTAGCAGGGAATGCAGAAGACAAGCCAGCTAACATTAAGAATGTGAGTTGTGGCTTTCTAGCCATCTTCTTGGACTGTTCATCTCTAGCCAAGTAGATCATAAGGTTTTTCTGGTTACTCTGCAGAAGCACTGGGTCATAGCAGAAAGCCCACCTGCCTTGTATTCAGATGTTGACTCCAGATTCCTGAGTATGTTGCAGAATCTCTCAGAGAATTAGTGTCTTCAACAATAAGATGAGTATAAATTATACCTGTGGTACATTTACTAAAAAGCGTAAGAAACAGGAATATAAATTCTCTAAGAATTTTTTCCATGAGAACATTTATTACATTTTTATGCAGTAACAGATTAAAGGTTGTTATTAATATTTTTCTTTTACTGTTGTCTTTGTATCATTTGATTTACACATAGATAGAGAAGCAAAAGGCGTGACTAGAAGCAAGAATTGTATGGGATATAGAAAGAAAAATCATGTGATAAGTCTCTTCCTGTAATAGCTTCTGTGGCTAGTAAACTCACGACTACTGAATATATAYTCCTTTGTGTGATCTCACAGATTTAGTGATATGTTCAGAGTAAAGTAACTTAGTGGTTGTATATCCCTATAAAAAAGTTTAATTGCAAYGATCTTTTAATTATCTGAGTTGGGAGCAGTACGTGTTGTGACAATGAATGCAGAAGAATGGTAGAAAGGGGCCTCTCACCTGCCTGCTTCTTCCAGACCCGTTGCTACTGCCTCACAAGCAGCAAACCCTCTGGGCCAATCCATCTGACTGGCTGTGCAGGGGATGGGGCAGCCTGGATAATTGATGGGCTCAATCTGACCAGGCACAGGTGGCAGGGAGACGGCATACAGCAGCTTCTCGGGTTTGCCAGTGCCATCTGTTGCCATAAGAACATCTGTCATCAAGGTCACCCTGTCACCCTCAGTTAAACTTACAGGTTTGGTGAGTAGGATAATGTCAACCAAGAAGAAATGGTATGGATGCTTGGGCTGGGGATAAAGAGAAAGAGAGATTGAGATAGAAGAGGACAATAAGAACTCTCTTTTTAAATTATGAAACATGGCAAACATAAAATTATAGCAAATAGGAAAAGTACTTATGATTTAAAGGGGGAAATCCTCAAAAATTGTGGTGTCCAAAAATCATTATTTCTAATCTGTCTAGCTAAAACATTAATGTATTAATAGAGTAAGAACATTTTGCCAGATACATGAAATACATTTGAAAGAGAAATCTGAGTGCAGTTACAGAAGGATTCATTTGTAAACACAAACACTTTCTTCCCCATTTGCTAAGATAAAAACTGAATCTGATTCCTTTCTATAAGCACGTTCAATTACAAGGTCTCTCTTTTCCACTCTGTTCTCCCTTCCTTCCTCTCTCCTTCCCTCCTCCCTCTCTGTGTGTCTCTGTCTCTGCATGCCTTCATGTGTGCCACATGTGTATCCAAGTGTGCACATGTGTGTGTGTTCACACACACATGCCTATTCTCTGCATGTACAGAGAAAGAACAGAATGGAAAGGCAATATCACATCCATCAAAGTATTTAACTGGCATTTGAGCTTTGCTCTGCTGCCAGAGAGAATGACCCATTTGTTAATAAAGAACAATTAAGTTAATAGACTCAAATGAGCTGACAGACAAAGCACTATAATGAAGCAAATGCAATATTGGATTCTTAAGCAGAGAATATTACATGTGGCCTGACTTCCAGGAGCAACGGTGTGTCTTTCCCTCCCCATGTATATTGTTGATGCTTTTTAACGTAATTTCATCCACTGGCAATGAAACATCACTCCCATCTGTTTGGAAAGCGCGAGTTTACTTATTGGACCAATATTGCTGGCACTGTGGGTTTTCAGGGACTTAATGATTATTATTGGATGGTGAGATGAGAAGGGGAAGATAATCTGCTGGATTTTATGAAATACACTCACATCTGTCCCATCTGAGCTGAGGGCAGTCGATGAAGACAATATGGTTTCTCAGCAGTAAAGATGCTTGGGCAGAAGGGGAGAAAGAAGCCCATGGAACATTGGTCTATTTGTTCCTCTAGTCTTGTCACCATGAAGAAGGAAAATGTAGTGCTCTAGGGGAGAAGCAAAAGCCTTGGTCTGGGTGTGGAACCTACTAGCATCCCAGCTACTCTGAAGGCTGAATCTGGGGAATTACTTGACCACAGGATTTCAGGGCAAGCTGCAAAACATGACAAGACCTCACTTCAGAAAACAACTACACTGGACAAAACAAAACAAAATACCAAAACAAAACAAAGAGCAAAAACATTAATGAACAACTGCATATCCAGAGATGTGGAGGGTGGAAGACAACCTGGACTCAGAGAGGTCATTGACTTAAGAGTTGACTTAACTTGATTTAATCAACTTAAGTTGATTAAAAAGTAATGACAAACAGCAGCTAACTGTGGCCCTACCTCTACTTTYGGGATGTGTCTTCCATCCTCAGTCCCTTGCTGTCATTCTAGAGTGGGCTTTTGCACAGAAATGCAAAACTGTAATTCAAACAAAGAAGTCATAACCATTGCCTTCTATGCTTGGGATTTAAAATTACTTAGAAACATGGGTTTGAGTCTATATTACAAATGGGAGATAGATTATCTCAACTCTTTCATTCCATATCATTCAAACCCTAGTTTTCTTAAAAGAAATGCCTTATGGGTACCCATTCTTTAGTCTTGTCAACTTGGTCTCAATGTGGCCTTCTCCTATATTATGAGACATTAGTGAACAACAGGTCATGGAGTCTGATTTAAGATCCTGACAGAGGCCACCCATCTAAATCTGGGTTGTTCTTTTTTAAAGCATAATTGATTTGATTTGTCTTACTTCCTGCAGTTTATAACACCGAGTCCCTGATTTGCTTTCCTCATTTGATCCAAATTTGCTAGCTCTGTGCTCTTGCCAGCCATATTATATAGCTAGGCTTCCAAAGTTGTAATTCTGTTTCTGATCACTCCAAATATTTTCKTTTTACTTTGTGCCTTATTAATAGAGAACAACAAAGAAGCTTGCATTTTGTTTGGAGCCCTGGCCTTAGCCTTGAACTCACTCAAAGCTGAGTAGCTGAATGACCTAAGAGAATATGTTTAATCTTTTCAAGCCCTGGATTGGGTAACTGGGATAGAAAGCCTAAGACTTAATGACTGACATACAGCAAGTGGCAAATAAATAATAGAAATCAATATGATCAATTGTTAGCTTAAACTATTATTCAAAGGTCAATACCATTATATCCTATCTCTTAGGTCCAAATGTTCCTATCACCTGGCTTAATTCTGAGGATTGCATCTATTTTATTACTTTATGTGAATGGGCCTAAGCTGGTTCCATAAACCTTGYTGAATTAAATATGTATCTCTATTCTCTGCATCTAGAAAATTTTGGATTGTGGGATTGTCCTCTCAGTGATTCTTAGTATGCATTATGAACAGGCAAGATTACAAAGCCACACGATCCTCAACAGAGCTGATCTCACTGCCTCCTGACTTGTTTTAACAAATAGACTATCTGAAATTGTACTCTGTAACAAATRCCTTTGAGCACTCCTGGAGCTGATGGTCCCCAAGCTCCAACTCAGTGTTACTACCCAGACTTCTGCATTATAGCAGAACACATAACACTACCTCATCATCACAGGAAGCAGTAGAATTAAAATATAATTTATTATACTTTTTAATGACTCAAGGAGTTTATTCTGAAAATAAGAGTTTTGAAGTACCCGGAGAAAGAACTGCAGGCTACACTTGGCTCCCTTTCCCTTTAGCAAACAACCTTAGACTGTTACGTGTTTGAATGTTCCTGTTAATCAGATGTTCATCTGTCACCTTTCTTACCTCTTTTAATTTGCTGCTTCTGGTGTGCTGTCTGTYAAATAAGGAACTGAGTGTGTGCAAACCGAGACTAATAAAGCTGTGGGTGAGGATATCGAGATCTCACCCCAGTGAGACACCCACACTGATTTTGTCAATTGGCTGCTCAGTAAATTTACCAAGGGCTCTTTTATTTTCTGGACTTAAACTCTGTTCTTTCTAAGAAGAATGGGCTGATGAATGGTTCATGAATGGGGATGAAACAGCCTTGAGTCTGATTTCTGATATTTGCTRATTTCTATAGTATGATAATCTCTCTAGGACTGATTGCAGGGTGCCAGTATCTAACAAGTTAACATGTGTACAATGCACTACACATACACGTATATAATACACATTCCCTACATTGGCTAAGTAAAACATTGAGAGATGTTTCATATGTGTAAAGTGAATTTTGGTTTCAATTGTCTTCTCTTCCAGTTGCCCCTCTTCAGTTTCATAATGAATTAAATAATCTGAGTTATTATAATGCCTGCCTATGCCAGTGGCTATGAAAACAAATGTCAAAATAAAAATATGATTATTTTAATCAATGTGCATTAATTGAAAGTACCTTAATAGAATATTGACTTTTAAATAATACACTGGTGAATACCACCCATCCACATGATTTGGGCATCCATAAATGCAATGTCATATTGCAGAGGCTTCTAATTTAATTGAACTTAAGTAGGCCAGAGTCAGTCATTTGTACCTCTGTGCAATGATTGTACTTAAAAATTGCTTCCCAGAAAAAAAAGAAAGCACAGCACTTGGAAGAGATRGCTAGCCCTTTCTGGAGAGGAGACGACTTCCTTCAATGACCCTTTGTGTACCATGGAGTTGGATAAACAGACATGGGGGTAGGACAGAAGCAACTTTCCTGCAGCCAGATAAAGATTAGTCTAAGTTAATAACTTACTAAGTCCCTCAAAAGGCAGCCCAGAATAGCATGCTGTTTCTTCTTGATACAAATCTTCTTCTTAACCATGTACCTTGATAATCTACACATATCAAGTAAAAACTAGTAATAAATTGTTAGACTGGATTCTATCCATACACACAACAATCATTTTTAGTAGAATAAAGTATATGTGTGTGAGTGCATTGTATGTGCTTGCATGTGTGTATTTATAYTCCTGTACACATATGCTGGTGTGAGCTTTGCCAAAATGGTAGATTTCCAGCCTCAGATGAACATCCAGATAGAAGAGTCTGTGAAGTTCAAATGGGGAGGACTCAGACCATCCTTTCTTCTCCCATTTGTTTCTACCCCTCTTGCAAACAGGTAAGCCTAGGAGCTGTTCCTGGTAGACTCACTCTAGTTAGATTTTGGCAAAAATGTAGCAAATTCAATTGTAGGAAATTGTACACAGTTCTCTGCATGTACCTAGAGAAAAGGAAGAAATCAAGCCATGCACAACCTCTTTTCAGARGATCAGTCAGACCTCATTCACACCCATATCTCTCACATTAAGACCCCCAGCCTGACACCCAGAGTCAAATTCTCCAACTGGCTGGCAAGAATAGTCTGAGTTTTTCAATAATCATCTTATACATGCAGACATATATATTCAGGATCAATGAAGTACCCAGATGATTATTTAGGATTAATGGATCATCTAGAGTGCCAGTTGGCATGATTTGAGTAAAAAGTGTAACAAATGCAGCTGTTTACTAATAAATAAAGACTCAGCTGTAAGAGAAATAAATTAGATGCATTTAATTGGTAGGCTGAAATACACCCTTCTTTATTACAATGCAGCTTCTTGTTATTTTATGATGTCAGGGTAGATGGCGGACTGACAGAGTGTTTATGAATCACAGTTTGCAGATGGCACTCTTGTTTGTCAGCAGCTAGGAGCACAAGAAGCATGGGGCCTCAGTAACAGATTTTGCCAAAGACGACCCCTGAGAATTAGCTGTCTCTATTCCTTTTCTGCCAATCTCCCCTTGGCAGAACCCTACTTCACAAACCCACCTTCAATAAATTGCAGTTTTCTGGCAGGGAATCAAAGAGAGCTCACACCCATAAAGTGTCCTCCAATATAGGTAATCTCTTTGTCACATCTTTTGCACAGTCCTTGGAGCTTCATGTGACAATAGTTATGGGAAAGACAACCAAGAATTGAGCAGGGTGGAAACTTCTACCARCCCACTTACTTGGCTCCCTACACAGCCCTCCTTGCAGCTGACAGGAGTGATTTCCCTGTCTCTCAGTGCAGCATAAGGTCTTTGCACTTCGGAGTCAAAGCGCCTCTAACTCCTGACAGTTTTGTCATAGTACAGCTGGGGATGGAGGGAGAGAACTCACCCAACCTAAGAAGCTGAGACTTCACAGATTCTGCACACTCTGCATTCCCTTGGTCACTGGGTACCTCTGAGTCGTGGAACAGCTCATAAGAGATACTCAGTCATAACTGGCTGCAGACTGTATATTATTGTCACCGTTACACTCACAACAGATTTACTCTAGTGGGATAATTATTATAAAAAATGGAAGAATCTTTGTAAAAATGTTGTATTTTTATAAATGAAAATTAACACGTTATTTCTCTTCTTCCTTTTCCTCCCTCTCACTCCTTCTATATATCTTCACAGCCCCCTCTCAAATTCAAGGTCTCTTTTTTTCTGTAACTGTTATTTCTACACACACACACACACACACACACACACACACACACAAACACACACATCATGTATATCCTACTGAGCCCACTCAGTATTGCTTGCATGTAGATGAACTCATGGCTGAACATTTGGAATTAGATAACACATTAGGGGACTCATTCTTGGGGATGATTAATTTTCTCTCTCAGCAGTCATTAGTTGCTTGTAGGATGAGATATATATATATAGAGAGAGAGAGNGAAACTAGAAAGGGGCCAGGAGGGAAGGCAAACAAGGCTGTCAGGGAGAGCAGTAGGGAGGATAGTAGAAGACATGTGATATGAAAGTGAGTCGGGGAAGCCTGAGGAAGATAGGCGTAGGTATGGAAGAGGATGGGGAGATTCAGAAGAATGGGAAGCAGTAGGAGAGGATKMTAAAAGAAAACTAATTAAACATGAAATCTCATTTTCAAATGAGAAGTTATCCAGCTATGTCCTAATTTAAGAAAAACCTAARGGAAAAATATGTATGCAAATGCATAGTCAATGGCTACATAAAGATGAAGGGAAGGCAACAGCTATTTATTCATATATAATATACTCCTGTAGGTATTAGWTCAAAAACTAAGAAATGATTTCAATATCATCAGAAGGCATAAGCGTCTTTCTTCTTTCTACCAAAGAATAATCTGAAAATTAGGTGAAGACAATTACACTCAAATTAAGATCATAAAAAATGAAGCAATTAGGACCACACTTACAAAAACCAAACCTGTGCCAGACTTCTACAACATATCAAAAAGTTGTTGGTGGATTGGCAAGTTCAAAGTTAAATACAATTTGAATTATARTATAATTCCTATTGCTGATACAGAATATCGAGAAGCTGTATGCTGATTCTATAGTTTATACAGAAATGTAAGAATTATGGAAATAACCAAAATAATATTGACAGACAGTAAARCTAGATGACTTGCATTTGCAAGCCACAATACTTTTTATGAAGCTCCAGTGATTAATACAGTCTGTAACCATAGTGTGGTAACTAGGGCATGGTTAGACCCATGGATCAAAAGAGGTAAAGAGGTTTTTAGTTCAGGACTATAGCTGCATTTACCAATAATGTGATTTTTTTAAAAAGATGACAAGGGGATCCTGGAATTGTTCCAGCAATGGTTCAGAATCTCTACAGGACAAAAGATACACGTCAGAGCTTACCTTACATCATATGAGAAATTACCTCCTAATGAAGCAAACTAAATGTAAGGGCTGAAACTAATGCATTGTAAAAAAAAAAAAACATGGAAAAAGTAAAGTCCAATTACTTAGGTTTGAATTTTTCTAAATAATTGAATGAACAAAGAGTGGTTTGATAATAATCATCTAAATGTCTGGGGTAGTTATATTCCACACCTGAGGTAACTAAATTAGTATAYAGACACAGCCACAATGGAGGAGGAGAAAAAGTATCAAAGAGCAAGAAGAACAGTATCATAAAATAGCCAGTCTTATTCACCAGAGCTCCTGGAGACACTGCACACATGTGTAACAAGTTTCAGTGAAAGCAAACTTCAGCTGAGCTGTAATTGATTAAACTATCTTTTCCTTCCTTCTTTCCTTCTTTCTTTTATCCTCTCTCTCTCTCTCTCTCTCTCTCTCTCTCT
>BDUI01022752.1:5455-16873 GCA_002335545.1 Apodemus speciosus
CTAACTTTTTGAGTTCTTTGTATACATTGGATATTAGCCCTCTGTCAGATGTGGGGTTGGTGAAGATCTTTTCCCAATTTGTTGGTTGCCGATTTGTCCTTTTGACAGTGTCTTTTGCCTTACAGAAACTTTGTAATTTCATTTTTGAAGGTTATTCCAAAAAAGCTGAGGGTTTGGCTCAATGATGAAGCACTTGTCTAGTATGTACAAGGTTGAGGGATTTGATCCTCAGCATTTAAAAAAAAGCTATATGGGAAAAGTTTGCCATAAAAAATATGTCAACCACAATATTATTTCATTAGAAAAACATTGAAAATAATTTGTATCTAATAAGGAGTTAAAAAAAAAAAGAAGTGTTGTATATACTACGGTAACTCAACCCCACACAATACTTGTAGAGTCTTTTAAATTATTTATGATATTAAATAAAATAGCAGGATAGGGAATTATATATACATAGAGTTATAATAGGAAAATTATTTGGGGAAAGATTTGGAAAAGTACCACCAAAATGTTAACATTAGTTAGCACCATGGGGACCTGAGAGTGAGCTTTCTGTGCTCTCCTACTTTTCTATAGCTTTGTTTTTATTTCCTATAGTGCGCAAATGTAATGTTTTTAAATAAGAAAAATAGCAAAGCAGAAAGAGCAAGCACAATCTATGCCAAGAGAGAGGAAGGGGGAAAGGGGGTTGGGAGGATAGAGTCAAATGCTCATGTCCTACAGATCCTCAAGTCTATGCATGCCCATTCCCTCCTGGGACAGTATAATAGGAGATAGCTAAGGAACTTCCAGTCTTCCAGTTGTTTAAGTACCACAAAGACCAAGTCTCAAGAAACTCCTGCTAGGACTAGCATTGCCCTATAGAGAAACATTTCAGCATTAACCAAGAGAGTCTTCCAAAAGTTCTCTATTCTTTCAAGCCTAAAGGCTTGGAACATAACGGCAGTGGGAACTTGAAGTGTCTTCTTTTTCTTCCTTTCCATCCAGGCTCAGGAATAAACCCAGTCACAGTCATGTCTATTCTCACCACCAGGCTTTCTCCATCTACCTGTGTCTAGTCCACCTTACAGGGTTAAACCACTTCGCACCTGATGGACCTTCTACCTGACAGGCCTTCTCAGTGATGCCAAGTCACAGGAAGCATTTCCCTTTGTGTTTGTGTCACTGAGGGCTATCTGACCTTAGAGAAATGGAGTTGAAGAAAGGAATGGGTGCATGAGAGTAAGTCACTGATGTTTCTCTTTATTTCTCTTTCCCAGTGCTTTGGTTTCTTTTCCTGTCACTGTAATAAAATACCCTGACAAAGAATACTGTCAGGGAAATCAAGGCAGAAGGAGCTGGAAGCTGCTCACATCACATCCACAGTGAACAAGCAGAGAGTGAATGCCTGCTGGTGTACAGCTCCCTCTCTCCACTTACAGTCCAGCACCCCAGCCTAGGGAATGCTGCCACCCACAGTGTGTGGGCTTGCCCCGTCAATTCACACAATCAAAATACTAACTCCCAGGCAGGCCTAGAGGCCCATCTCCCAGGTAAGTCTAGATTCTTTCAAGTTGACAGTTGACACTAACCATCACTCTGAACTTTACATCTTGATCATTAGTCCATTTCCAATACTTAACACATGTACACACATTGAACAAATATATGAATATCTAAAGTGAAATAAACAAAGGCTTTGTAGAGTCATGCTAATTTCCTCAACTCTGTAGCAAATGAAGCATCCCTTCAGGGTCTTTCACTCAGAGCAGCCACAGAGAAAAGCCCTGAGTACTTCTTTCTCTATGGATTCCAATCTTCACAGATTTCTATTAATAACATTTTAATCTATTCCCTTGTGTCTAAACACAGTGAACACCTTCAATCCCACATAGTCAAGGAAGCTAGACACTCTTCTTGGGAGGAAAACAATCTTGCAATGTTCACTGGACAGCCTACCTCATGACCTCTGTGGTTTGGCTGCTGTTACAGTCACAAGCCTGATCTACTTCCCACTCATTAAATCCTTAACATACCCACAGAAGAAAGACTAGAGTCTTCTATGAGTGTACATCTTTGTCTTTGGAGACACTTTGAGCAGATGAGTGTTCTTATGGTCCATCTCTTTTGTTTTACTTAATTATTTATTCATTCATTCATTTTTATGTTACTGAAGATTTAACCCATGTTGTCATACATGCTAGGCAAATACACTACCACTGAGATAGATTGGAACATAGATACATACATACATACATACATACAGACAGACAGACAGACAGACATATGTAGATACATATATAGATACATATTTATCTACATATATGTAGATACATACACATAGATTCATATATATCTACATATATATGTAGATACATATACATAGATTCATATATATCTACATATATATGTAGATATATACATACATATAACATATATATACATACATAATATCCCCAGCCCCTGTGATCTAAATTTTTGAAACTTCTTAATAACCAGTAAATACACTTATAAACAGTGTGGTATCAATGGTTGTTTTGAATGAAATTCCAGGGTAAATACTAAATTATATTCTGCAAAAGTACTCAAAGCTCTAAGCATATATAATTTATTGCAATTTTTCTATTACTATTGATTATCTGGTTCCACATAAAAGGAAGCCACATTTTCTGTTAGGTTACATTTAAATAAAAAGCATTTCAAACATTTTTAAAAATACTAGGGGCTGGAGAGATGGCTCAGCGGTTAGGAACACTGACTGCTCTTCCAAAGGTCCTGAGTTCAAATCCCAGCAACCACATGGTGGCTCACAACCATCCATAATAAGATCTGATGCCCTCTTCTGGAATGTCTGAAGACAGCTACAGTGTACTTACATATAATAATAAATAAATCTCTAGCTGGGCGGTGGTGGCGCATGCCTGTAATCCCAGCACTCTGGGAAGCAGAGGCAGGCGGATTTCTGAGTTCGAGGCCAGCCTGGTCTACAGAGTGAGTTCCAGGACAGACAGGGCTATACAGAGAAACCCTGTCTCAAAAAACAAAAACAAAAACAAAAAATCCAAAAACAAAAAAACAAAAAATACTAGCACATATATTTCAGTAGTTTGGGGGAGGGGATATATGTCTGAATCAAAGTCCTGTTCTCATACTCAAAGCCAGGAACATGAAATCTGGATGCCAAAAGATAACACCTGGATAGAGAGGGAAAAGCATTCGCATACACCTCAACCGTTTTCTTCTCTGAGCCTGTGTGCAGGCTGCCTTCCCAGCATGGGTCCCTCCTAACTACCAAGGTCCTCTGAAACAGAAGCTGTCATGGCTCCCTTTATAGACAAGGAGGGTGAGGCTGAGGGTAAGTGCCCATCTAAGGTCATTGCTGCTTTCAAGCCTCGGCTGCACTTGTACCACACAGTGAGGCTAGGGTATCCCCAAGCCCACATGTCACATCACCAGTCGGGGCTGTGGCATGAGGACAAACCATCTCCCTTGCACAGGACTGGACTATTTTACCTTTTGCCCTTTACGAAGCTGGCAAATCTACTGACCATATTTCAAATGAAAGCATACTCTTTTTCTCCTCACTACCAAGACCCCTAATGTCATCAGACTCCCATTCACACAGAGCCAGCATGACAACTTCTGATATCCCACTGACTCGCACATTTCCCTGTGTTTATCTGTCCCAGATGGGGGTGTGACACTCTGTCTTCTTCCTCTAGCATCTGGGCCTCATCTTGTCTCTGCTAATGACCCAATGGGCTGCAGAACAGCGTGCTGAGTGCAGATGTGCTACTCCCCAGCCTCAGCAGGGTGCAGCATTGCTGAACCTGAAGTAAGGGATCCACCAAGTGGCGATTGGGGAGTCGGCTAGGTAGGTTCCATCTGGGTGCCTGAAAAAGATCCAGACTGGTCCCCTAAGCAGGAAGTAGTGAGGACAAGCTAGACTCATTGGTAAGCTATGTCCAGAGCTGAGCTACATATGAGTGGTGAAAGGAATTAGAAAAAGTTTCTAGCAGTCTTAGAGACCTGCTTTGGGAAACTCTGTAACCATTCTTAGCACTTGCAAGATACATAATATTCCCAGTAGATGACTTTGCAAATGCTGTGCTAGCATGCTTCTGAAAGGTAAGATTAAAATAGTATTTCTGTCTTGCAGAAAGCAGAGTGGCCCTTAGATCACAGTCACACAGTTTGGTGCTGGGTAGAGTGGATGTACGATAGACAACCTGAAAGACGGAGAGCAGGCTGGCATGTCTGGGAGCTTGAGCTAGATACAACAGTGATGTTCCTAGGGATTCCCATAGACTCCCTGTATCCCATCTCCCCGACAATAGGGTCAAGGGCAGGTTGCCAGTATCTCCACCCCAGACCTCATGAACCAGAAGCTACAGCAGGAGGCCCAGGGCTCTGCATCCTGAATAAGCTCTCTGGGTAAATCTGGCCTGTATACTTGTGCCCTGGATCACCACAGAGAATTGCTTCCCCAGTGCTGACCTGAAACCAACCACCCACAGGTCTGAGGGCTCAGGGGGCTACACACAACCAGGGAGGGAAGATTGCTCAGTGGGGATGGCTCTTGTCACAGTCCCTGTCATCTTAGGGTGTATTGTCCAGTTTGCTTCTGAATGATCATGTTCACTGACCATGTATGTCTTCATGGAGGTGGTTGTGTACCATTAGTTGTTAGACAGGGATGGAGTCAGAGAAGGTCAGGTTTGGTAAGGAGGTCACTGTCAGCCACCTACCCTTAGTGGCTTTGATATTTTAGTTTCTTCTGTAACAGTGCCTAAAGCTCCTGCCTGGCTCATCTGACTCTCAACAACCTGCTCTCGTCTCTACATCCTCCACAGGGTAGGCCAGTAAACCTTGCTGTTTCCCACACAGTGCCTCTCACCTTGCTGGGCTGAGAAGTTCAGCCTATGTGTACTTTCTCCCCCAGACCTTCTAACAAAAGGCTCTCATCCCATCCCTGTCTGACAGCTAATGGTACACAACCACCACCGGGAAGACATGATCAATAAATGTGATCATTCAGAAGCCAGCTGGAGAATACACCCTAAAATGTAGGTGGACAGAATCCTGGTCCACGAGAGGCTGTGGGCAGCCAGGCCTGTGTCTAACATCAGCACCACTATGAAAATTCAAGAGAAGAACCAGGAGGTCCCTGAGTCTCAGTTTTCCCATCTGTGCCGTACAGATAAGCCCTATCTTGGCAGCAGGGCAGGCAGGGTTGGGGGGTGGGGTGTTGTTGGGCAGAAAAGCTGGATAGGGAGGGTCTTGATGAGAGATGAGGAGGAAGAAGAAAAGAAGTGAGGGTGAAGGAAGAAAAGGAGGGAGGAGAGATAGGAAGGGTGGGGGGAGTGGAGGGAAGGAAGAGGAGGAAGAAGGAAGAGGCAGGAGGAGGAGGAGGGTGAGAAGAAGACAAGCAGGGACAAGAAGCATGTCACTGTCTCAGGCCACGGCAGGTATCTTAGCTTAGAATTCAGGCTTGAAGAGTTAAGGGCGGCATCTGGGTCACAGGCATATTTATTTTCTTCTGTAACAGCCTAAAAACACAGAAGTAGAAACAGGCTGAGATGCACCTACACCTGTTTGCCCTACTGGCTAGAGAACAGAAGCTCCAGCAGAGAGGCCGGGGTCAGCCCCACCCCTGTCCAAGTCCAGAGCTCCCAGGTGAGGTGAGGTGTCACACCAGTGGCCTCTCTGGATCAGGAAGCGTCACCTGAGCCTCTGGTCAGAACTGAAAACACACAGACCAACATCCATGGAAGGAAATGTCTACGTGGCCCAATCCTACTTTCTGCCAGGGAGGAAGTCATGTCATTTGAGTTACTTTCAAAGTGAAGTGACCCCATTGTAGACATTTCTTGTTGCTGGAAGAATAACTTCTTTAAGGCATGAATGCCCCTCCCTCCCCGTGGGGAGTTCAGGGTGTGCAGGACTGAGAAGGAACTCAGATTGAAGCTGGGTTTGTCTAGTTAATCTGCTCACTGACCTCTGATGTGATGGGTGGCACTGAGAACCAGGTTTCTGAGAGCAGCAGGGTAGGCTGGGGAATTGGAAAGCAGTCAGGATTGAGCTGGGAAGGGCTGCAGCCCCATCTAAGAGGGTCCCAGAGAGCCTGGGGATTGGGAGACCACTGCCCTGAGAGCCAAAGGCCAAATTAAACAGAAGAAAACAAGGAAGGAAGGAAGGAAGGAAGGAAGGAAGGAAGGAAGGAAGGAAGGAAGGAAGGAGAGAAGAAAGGGAGGAAGGAAGGAGCCATATATCCACCAGAGAAAGATGCCCAAGGCAGCATCCTAGAGGGGAAACAGAGAAGGGGAAAGGTGGAGAGGAAGGAGGAAGAGAGCTGGCCAGGGTGACCTCCCATACCCTCCTGCAATCTGGTGCTCTTCTAAGACTCCAGGTACAAGTGAAGTACTCATAGAAAGAAATGATATGTCTGTCCCTGCCCTCTGGATGTGCTGTGGAAAACAAGTTGGGCCAGGGAGGACCCGTATGGTTGTCAGAGAGAGGCAAGAAACCAGGAAGACATAAGCAAGGCAAGAGGATCTTCAGCTATGCACTTGACGGAACAGCTCAGGGTATTACCAGAGACCCTGTGGTTATGTCCTCGTCCACTCTGTTTGTTGTCTCTGAGGAGTTGATATCTGTATCTCTGAAAGCTCACATACTGAAGCCTTCCTAGCAAGTGTCATCGTACCAGGGTGTAAGCCACCCCCCGCCCCGTGAGAGGGTCCCATGAGGTCCAAAGGCTGAGTCCTTGCAATGGGACTTGTGACCTCCTATAAGGGGGTCCTTATATAAGTCCTCCTATAAAGTGCTGTCTGGCTCTGCCAACCTCTCACACTTTTCTTCTCCAGTCATGTTCTTCTCTCCTCCCAACCCATGCCTTGACACATAAAGACACAGCAAGACATAGCAGTCTGGAAGCCTAGAAGCAGGCCCTCACCACAAACCTCGAACCTGGACTTCTGCCAGAAGTATGAGATATATGCCTATTGTGCGAGCTGCCATTCTATTGGATTTTCCTGATGAAGGCAGGGCATGAGGAGTGGACGTTGGGCATGCTGAGGTTGGTGGCCTCTCTCAGTACCCTGAACCCAATCTTGGGCATTACTGGACCCTTCGCTGTGTTTTTTTTTCCCCATGAGACTACATTGATTCAATCTGCTCTCTCTGCATTCAGTATTCCTCGTCTAACTCTAGAATTGAGACCAGTGGCCGCATCAAGCCAGTTGAGGCAGCTAGAGACCAAGTGTCTGCACTAAACTCCAGGTTCCCTGATAAAACCCCAAGAATAGAAACTAAATGTGCTTTTTAGTTGAAGTCCCAAGACTACTGTTTCTCTCCTGTCTCCCAGGATCACTGAGAGGCAGAGACAAGTTGGGAGGAGCAGCTTGGTGCTCTCCAGGGTGCCAAGGCTAGGACATTGTGCATGGCCAGCCAGTGGGTCCTCTTTATGGGTCCTTTTCCCATAGACACAGGAAAAAGACAGGCACACTACTGATGCCATTGCAGACCAGACTTAGTGCTGAATAGCAAGTGACCATGCAAAGGTAAAGACAGGAAGACATCCAAAGTCCCTGGAGCCTGTGAGCATCCTCTGCTTCTTTATAATGACACCTCAGTGTCAATAATCTTACAAAATTGCCCGCTCTCATCATGCATCTGATGTCATGCGTTCAAAGCAGAAAGCCATGAGGGCTAGTTTATGTTTAGACAGCATGAGACCGATACGGCCATCCACTGAGTCAGCTAAAACAGGACTGGCATTGGATATCCGAGGGCTATGAGTCAGCACAAAATAACTTACACCAGATGACACCAGAGAACCCCAAACACAAGATGAGGTGATCTGCCTATATCCATGCTTGTGCCGCTTTGTGGAATTCTGTATAAATATGGCCCTGAGGCCAAAAGCCTGAGCCTTTGTCTTCGTCAGCATGCCAGGGTGCCTGCTTCCACGCAGCCTCTACGCCAGGCTATGCATATGTATATGGCCTGTGTGTAGCATTGTATGCCTGGGTGCCTGCCAGTGGTTGTCATAGCCTTCACCTAGAATAAAGTTTATCTGTTCTACGGGCAGCACTTGGAAATCTCTTCAATCCTCCAGCCTCCCATAACCCTCCTTCTTTCAGGAATACAGCACCCACAAGGCACAGACTCTTCCTGGCTTCAGCTTCCTTTGGCCAAGAAGAAGGATGCGCTAGAGAAGATTAGGCCCCTTCTAGGAGAGCAACCTGCAGACTCCCAGAGACAGCTCTTTTATTCAAGAGTCACAATCATCTGCCCTGACTCCCTCCAAGGGCAAACAAAGCTTTCAATACATTGGGAGCTTTGTAGCCTACTCCTCCCAAGAGAGTATTTTTCTAACCAGCCCTACCTCAGGGCTGGAAGGACCCACCTTAATTTAACCCCTCTGGCGAAAACATCCAAAACCTTCTGTTGAGCTGCAAACAGTGTTAGAGAAGTCTCTTGATCTGAGGAGACTTGAGTAAGTTTATCTGCTATCTGTATGGTCGGTAAGGAAGGAAAAGCAAGGCCAGGAAGAGACTCAGGAGCATAGATCAATACTTGGGAGGCACCAAGAGGTTTGCTGGAGGGATGGCTCAGTGGTTAAGAGCACTGACTGCTCTTCCAGAGGTCCTGAGTTCAATTCCCAGCAATCACATACTGGCTCACAGCCATCTGTGATGGGATCTGATGCCTTCTTCTGGGGTGTCTAAAGTCAGCTACAGTGTATACATACATAAAATAAAAAGAAAGGAAGAAAGAAAGAAGGAAAGAAAGAAGGAAAGAAAGAAGGAAAGAAAGAAGGAAGGAAAGAAAGAAGGAAGGAAAGAAAGAAGGAAAGAAGGAAGGAAAGAAAGAAGGAAAGAAAGAAGGAAAGAAAGAAGGAAAGAAAGAAGGAAAGAAAGAAGGAAAGAAAGAAAGAATATTAAAAAAAAAAACAGGCCATAGTTTGAGGGAGTGAACTGGTGTCTCCCAGGGTGTTATGTGAAAGGGTGGGGCCAAAGCGACACCAAGCCTAGCTGTGCCCATCACGCCCATGAGGAGAATGTGGGCACGCAGTTTAGATTGCTTATGGGCTTCTAATATAAACTACACTTGGGCTAACATCTGTACAGGACCCCAGGGTCACTCAGCAAATGCATTTGAGAGAGCAAACCCTGCTCTAGCCCTAACCCATGACCCCAAGTTACACTTCTCCAGCCTGGTCCTGGGAACCGAGCCACAAGCCCCGGACCTGTGGCCAAGCTCCTCTTTAGCACTGAAAACAGTGGGCGTCTCCCCTGAGCGCACCTTTCGGCTCCAGCAGCGAGATTAAAGAACTGAGACCTAACAATTTAGAGGGTTTTCTGGCTTTAAAAGTAGCAAATACATGTGTAAGCTTGATTTTAAACACTGTAATCTTCTTATTTCCAGGCATTGACTGCACAGATAACCAAGCTATTTAGCCTCAGCTATTTTTTTTTCCTTAGATTGCCAAAAAGATTAAACTCTAAAATGTAGAAACACAGATTTTTTTTTACAAATACAATTTTAAATATTTAGGTCTAAGTTGTCACCCTGTAAACGATGTTTCTCCTCCYCCTCCTCCAAAAAAACTACCAGGTACCCCAATGATTGGCATCCAAATATAAATCTGTTCATTTAACTTCCCCATCCTAATATATATACCATGGTTCATAAATGTGTGTGTCTTATACATCTATCTATATATGCAGATTACATAATGCATAGTAACATGTACTGAGGATGCTATATGCATAGTTCTATTTACATATACTTAACACATCCACACACACCATTATAACTAGCAAATTAATTGCCACATTATCAGGTGTGACCTAGTCAAATGCAAAATTGTGGTCTTATTTTAGTCTTTTCCACCTATTTGAACACAGACATTTGCAGAGTCACACAAATAAAGCAATCCATCTTTTATTACCCATCACCACAAATTCTTAATTCCTAATTCCCTCTTAAGCATCCCTGGTGACTTAGCCCTGACAGCAGTTTGTTTAAGATAGATATTTACTGCTGGGTCTTGTGGCCAGGCCTGCATGTCAGGAGGCAGAAAGGAAAGAATCATACTCCCTTAGATTATTTGTGAAGGGGGGCGGGGGTGATAAATGATGCATGCTGGCATGCAGGGTGCTGGC
Source organism: Apodemus speciosus (assembly GCA_002335545.1). Lineage (NCBI taxonomy): Eukaryota > Metazoa > Chordata > Mammalia > Rodentia > Muridae > Apodemus > Apodemus speciosus. The sequence goes on from BDUI01022752.1 coordinate 15,610, forward strand.
CACACCAGCGATCAGGTTGCAGATAAATGGCGAAGCTAATATTTAGGTGCCTTTGGCTCCACGGCATGCAGGCTGCTGGGTGTGGGAACCCCGATTGCCTAGCCACAATGATGGGGTGGTATCCACCCAGTCGGTCAATATAGAAGCATGGCTTCCACCCTTCCTCACTAAGCACAAACGGTCATTATTGATCGTAGCAGGCTAGCCAGAGGAGAGAGAACCCCCTGGGAGTCACAGCCTAGCTCATTCAATCGCAGCATGGTTCTTAAAAGATTTGATTTGACAATTCCGCGGTGAGGCATTTTGCCAAAGCATATTTGGCTGAAAGTCCTCTGCTCTGTTTCATAACCTCCACACTGGGCAGGGAACTGGGGCTCCCGCTCCCTGGTTGGGGAAAGCCAAAATTCACAGTACAGTCCTACTTCCTACTTTTTAGGTTCATTCAAGTTTTAATGGGACCTCAGGCCAATCCAATCCTGAAGCAAGCCCAACTTGCTGCCCTTGCCAGCAGTTCTCAAGTCAGTCCTTGGCTTCGGATGAGATCAAGATGTGTCTCCAAACCGACTTGTAAACCACAGCAAGCCAGTGCAACTTCTGTGGGGTTTTGTTTGTTTATTTTGTTTGTTTGTTTGTTTGTTTTGCGTTTGCTAGATATTGACAAATCTGCCTCCCAAGAAAATGCATTTAGGGAATTTTTTTTTTAACACAGAACACAACGCTTATTCTAAGTGAAGCGAGATGAGGCAGGAACCCCTAACAAAGACGCACATTTAAAGCTGTTCCTTTCTTTGGACGTTGGAGTGTAGCTCAGGGGGGGCCAACTTGTCTGGGTATGCGCAGGCGCTGAATTCAATCCCTAGCACTGAAAAACAGAAGAACAATATCTGTTTTGCTGCAAAATATTACCAGAATTTTACTTCCGTCTCATAAAACCACATCAAAGAGAGAGACAGAGAAAGAGAAAGACAGAGAGAGAGAGAGAGAGAGAGAGAGAGAGAGAGAGAGAGAGAGAGAGATTTTAAGAAGTAATGTGAGAGGCTGAAGGGTTAGGGAGAGACCTCAATCAGTAAAGCGCTTTCCACGCAAGCATGAGGACCCAAATTGAATCCCAGGCCCCACATGAAAACCTCGGAATGATGTTGCTGAGGAACACAGAGGCAGGCAGGTGTCTGGGACTCATTGGCCAGACAGCCTCGCCTAATCAGCGAGCAACACACATGATAGCACATGAGGAATGACAAAGCTGAACTCTGGGCATACATGT